>CM053785.1:860348541-860661041 GCA_028749045.1 Cupressus sempervirens | reverse complement strand
GAAGATGATTTTAAAGATGAAGAAGAATTTTCTCCCTACATATAACCAAGTTATTTTTTTTAGGAAGATGAAAAATTAGATGCAAAAAGACATGAGTGTGAAAGAATATACTGAGGAATTTTGGAAGTCATATATTAGACTTTCATATGTGGATGATGAAGTCGAGAAAGTGACTATATACTGGATTGGTTTGAGGATATCAAGATGAGATCAACCATGTTAAGATGGACAATGTGGAGGAAGCTTATTAGTATACTTTAAAGGATAAAGAAAAATTGGCAAAGTGACATGATAAAAAATAATGAGGAAGAGGTGGAAGATTTTGAAAAGATGATGAAAAATTTATGGAGAAAGTAGTAGAACTTGCAACACAATGTAAGATAAATGAAAATGAGAATGGAAGGTAGGGTCTTATAATAAAAGAGATAATTACACTAGAGGAATATTGTATACTAGTTACTCTAGGAATAATAATAGTGTAAAGAGAGAAGAAAGATCTTGGTTTATAGGTACTCATTACAAATGTGGTGAAGAAAGACATATATGTTTTTTATGTACTAACTCTAGAAAGAAGATTGGAAGCAATGGCATAAAGATTTTGGCTTTTGAAGAAGTTTCCAAAACACATAATGAACCTAATAATGGTGAGAACTTGATGTTAGGAAGAATCTTGTGGAATAAAGGAATTGATGGAGAACCTATTTTGAGAAGTTTGTGTTAGAATATATAGTCTACCAATATAACTGAGAGGGGGGAAGGGGGGGGAATCAATTATCCAATTATTATCATAATTATCAACTTTATTAAATCTTAGCCATATGAGAAACATAATTAAAAACCACAACAAGATACTCATGCACAATAACACTAGATATGTCAACTAGAGAAACCCTTGATTAGAGGGAAAACCTCAGTGGGGTTAGCACCTATAAGATGATCCACTAATATAAATATTACTTGTTAGAGGATGGAGCCTTTTAGGAGTCTATGAAATCATTAAGTACATACCAATCCCTATTAAGATGTTAAATCTCTAGTATGAGATTCCAACCCTATTAGGAGTTGTAGAAGGTAGATGGATCCACTATCCAATAGCTTCATGGGAAAGAAAAATGAACCCAATATCCAAATGATCTCTATATTATTCCTTGTAGAATAATAGAAATGAACTATACTACTCCTTACTCTTTCTCTATCCTACCAACTAGACTTCTTCTTCTTTTGATCTTGATACCAAATCACAAACTTCACACCCAATAATCCCTTGGATTTCTTAATCACATTTACCAAACACTCTGATCTCTCTCACACTTAGTTGATCAATTGATATTCCACATTCTTTTAAAATCAAGGAAAATAATTTCCTTTATAAAAAGCCCTCAAAATAATTCCTTGAGTTGGCATTGAGGCTTTCCCAATTAGTTATAATAGGACCACAACAATATAATTAATTATTTTACAATCACATAGAACTATTAGCTCACAATCTATAAAAATTCTCACACGTACAACATTAGGACTTGTGCACTCACTGATGTCATCATCACACTATCCTCTATCATTATGTAACTTTGCATACCTTGATTTTATCTCTTTTAAGAAATAAAATACAATCATCACAAACTACTTCTCAGGTACTCTACCTCTGAACTATTGATTGTAAATTATGTATATCTTATCTATTTCTTCAACTCATGTTACATGAACTTAAAGTAATCACCATGAAATAGCATGTAATGTGTCCTTAACCATGTTTCATCTTACCATCAAATGTATGTCCATACAATAATGATATATGTCTTCTACTCTATGAGTCTTCACAGAAACCATACTATGTTGTCATCAATGACAAACACAATCATGGATGCAACATGTCAGTTATGCCACATGCTCACCAATTCTTAGGATACTCCCACAAGGGAAGACCATCAACATTCATGCTATCAATCTCCCCATTTTTATTGATGACAACATAGATGAAAAACATCTAGGTTCCAAGAATACCAGACAAAATTCTATTGTTGTTGTTCTTATCTTTCCAAATTCTCTTAGGGTTAGCATTAGTTTTCACACTCTAAAAAACTCTCAGCTTCTCCCCTGTACATCATAATTATTCATGCTATATATCTCCCCATACAGATATTCTTGTTCCTTACATAAATCTTTCTGAATCTCCCTAATATAGATATGTTCATCTATCTCTCCCCCATTCATGTAGGGGATGTTGTTACATTTCTCTTCCATATATATCTCACTTCTCTCTTCCATATTTTTCTCACTTCTCTCTCCCATATTTAGCTTATATTTTTCATATATTCTCTCCCCCATTGACATTAATGACAAAGACATCATTGTGTGAATCATCTTCTCCAAGTCTACAAACATATCAAGTGTCCAAAGACACTACTCAAGACCAATTACCAAGAGTCCTTAGTGAATTTTCTCAATACATATACTCTCCCATGTAGGAAGCATCAATATCTAGCCTAGTCAAAGAATAGTTCTCTATACCACTAGACCGATAAAATCTCTACATCATGTATTTTGAAGTAGGCAAGGTCATAACCCCAAGAATTGTTGGAAAAATTATGATAGGCTTAATTTATTGAGAGGGGAGGGGTGAATCAATAACAAATAAAACTTAATCTACAGTTAGCAATTATTCCTTCACGTGTATTCAGACAGATGAGAAACTAAAAACTTTAAAGCATACATAACACTTTTAAAACACAATTTGCTGACCTAGAAACCTTCCAAATAGAAAGTAAAATTGGGGTGGGGATGATACCCACAAGCTTTAATACTGGAGTATAAAGTTGGCCTATTAAGGCTTATAATGATCACTTATGATGATTTTCCCTGTTAGGAGCAATAAGGACTGCTAGGTCTACCTTGCTAAAGGATTTACAAACATACAATGAAGTATGCACTCAGTAAAGAGATTTACATAAGACCATTAGGTCTACCATGCTAAAGGATTTGACTGATCCACTTGTTAGGATGAAATAGTAACTGATCTTTGATCTACAACTTGGTTTTCTAAATGAGATTCCTCTAAGTGTAGAAGTCACCTTTCTTTGATAGATAAACCTTTGTTGCTTCTTATATTTCTTGTGGCCTTGTACTTTTCTTTTGTACTCTTCTCTACTTGTTATCTCACTTCTATTCATTTATTCTTACTTACTTTGGATGTGGTACAATACATTAAATATACACCAATCCAATTAAGAAATTAAAAAGTTGGCCAAAATACAACTTTACACAAAATGCACAAAGTTGGCCCATACTACAGGAACTCAGGTTCAGAAGACCTACTCGATGAGGTTCTAATACTTGGCATCCACAGTCAATACTCAACATCATCATGCATTTGGTAGAGATAGAGGCTCGGTTGATACTAATCACTTCTAAGTGGTCTTGAAATTGGTATGCACTAGTGACTTAGTGAATATTGTGAAAATTGACATATAAACTGAATCACTTGGTTAACACTACATAGCTTGGTCAATGCTATCACTATGAGATCGGTATAAATTGAGTCACTTGGTTAACATTGAGTAGCTTGGTTAACACTAGACTCATATAACATCAATTGCAAACTTGGTAAGCACTATACAACTCAATTTATATTGATAAATTTGACATACATTGAGATGCTCAATTTACATTACCATTCAAAAACTTTGTAGTAATTGCTCAACTCAAACTAAAAATTGTCCAAGGGACACAATAGCAACTATAGAGCTTGGTAGAGTCTGAAATGCTTAGTTAACACTATTAACTATACAATATGCTTAGTAGATGCTTACAATCTGAATAAGTGTATGTCACTAATAAAAGACATGATTGTAATGTCAACAATCTCCCCCTTTGGCATTAGTGACAAGAACACTTATCAATCAAAACTAAATTCAAAATGTATAAGAATACTTTTTATCCATCACCTTATGTCTCTGACTTGGTAGAGTATACTATTTCTGAAATTTTTCAAAATTGGTTTTGTAAGAGATGTATATTTTGTACATGAATAATACTATAATGCTCCTCCATACATAATATATAGTATACTTTACATCTTTTCACATCTGATATATATATTTTTCTCTTTTCTATACATCTTCTCCTTTACATAATACATCTATATGCATCTTTTCTACAATATTCTCCCCATTTTTGACATTAATTCCAAATATTTCAGCTATATATACTATACAGTAATGCCAAAATGTGACAAGAAATATGAATGTACCCTCAAAATTAATGCCATTGTCTTGTCCCAATTCTCTTGCAACACCTTGCATGTGTGCAATGCAATTTGCACTCCTACTGACAGTTCTATCATATGGTCTACAATGGAGAATTTGTTGTCATGGATGAGCATTTTTGCATGTGCAATGTGTTTCTGCAATGCATGCATGTTTGGGAGATTCATGGCCCTATATATTTATCAATGTAGCTCTTATTCCTACTTCTTCTCTTAGTGATTCTACCTATATATCAGTTAAAAATCTAATCTTGTTATAATGAGTAGATTTGTAGCTTGGGTCAAGTTGTAACTATTGTGCACTTGCCTTTAGATCCTCATCAATCTTTGATAGTTTATATTTTATTTCCTTAGTGGAAATTGAAATGTCACAAAGTTTACTGAATAGTGAAGATACATTGTTGCAAGAGGTCTCCAATGAGCCTAGAATAGTAGATAATTCTACTTGATGGATAGAAATTTGGTGAGAAATATGTTCCAAAACTTTGTTCTCAAATTTCTTCTTAGCTCTCTGCAACAATTTGTCTTGTCCATTCAAATCATCATTGAATTTTTAGATTACCTCTATTAACTGATTCAAAATTTGTTAAGATGTATCAACCTTTGTATTTAGAGCCTCTACAAGGATATTCTTTGTATCCTCAATTTTTTGGGATTCCTTATTCCTTTCTTCTCTAACCATTTGTTTCTTGGATTTCTTTTGCAGAAGTTCTACAAGAGTTTGTATTTGATCAGGATTGAGATTGGAGATATCCCAATTAGGAATAAAAATCTCCTCATCAAGATCAATGTCTTCTTCCTTCTCTTTTCCTTTACCCAAAAATCTTTTGCTCAGTTTAGGCTTGGTCTCAACTATTCTTGCACTTAATGATTGCATGCCAGGAATGGAAACAATTGTACAAATAGTAGTACTTTCTAAAAAAGTTGATACAATACTTATTTTTGAAATACCAATAGTAGAAATACCTAAAGTTACCAAAACTAATGTAGAGGGAAGTTTTTGCTACTTAGAAGATGAAGTGTTTATCACTTCAATCAATGAAGTACTAACCTAGATAGGTGTTGATTGAGTGCTTGTGCTAACTATGGTTGTTACAATCAATCTTGCTGAAACTTTCTCCAGGCTTGATGTTATCAGAACTTTACTTGGACAATGAGGAAGTGAGGCTATGACTATTGCAACAAATTTCTCTAGGTCAGTCTCCTCAGTATCTTGAACATCTGGCAAATCCTCCTTGATAGCTTCTTGACCTTGTTCTTCCTCTTTATCATCTACATTGTACTTTTGTACTTTTCATGGAATTCTCCCATCTTGGCTTAATTTCTTCCATTCAAACAATAGAAATTTGATTAGCAAGATGATCTTGGGAATATTTTCATTTTCCCATTTTAGATATTACCAAGTCTTCTATTTACTTCTACTCCTCTTCAGTCCTAGTCTCATACTTTAGTGCCTTGAAGTTTTTTATCCTAGCTCCTAATTCTAATTTTTTCATCCTTTCTTGGAAGGTGGGTGGAGGCCTCTTAAAGATTATATCTCCTCCTTCTTTATCTACCAAATCTTCCTGGATGATCTTTTTGTAAACATAACAGTGGATGGCTTGCTAGGCTTGGTAATGATTACCTTGCCATTCCTCTTTAATGACTCTTCATCCTCTAATTTCTCTTCACCTTTTTCTTCTTCATCGTCTCCTTTTCATTCAGTCAATAGAAAAGTGGTGTTGGTTTTTAGTTTGGCAATTCTCTTCTTTCCTTTGTTGACTACCTGAGGAAGTTTGATTTCTAATTCAATTCTAACCTTCACCTCATCATAAGTGCCAAAGTATGGAGCTTTAGAGTAAATAGGCTCATTAGTCAATGCCTCAATTATGTCCTTGATTTCATCAATTTTTACCTCATAACCAAGAGGTTTGATCCATACTATCCTTGGTCTAACTGCCTAAATGTACACTTTGTCACTATCAACCATGAAACAAACATCATCTTTGTAATCATCAACTAGCTTCTTTGGAATTCTGAATCTATTATTTATCTTCTCTTTGAATGCATCAAAGTAGTTATACATAATACTTGCATAGTCCTCTCCCATTTCAGTAGTATACTCATTAATATGATAAAGAAGAGGTACATCCTTCTTCCATACTATTGTACCTTTAGATGGGAAAAACTTTTGAAATAGAAAAATAGACAAGTCAAAAGTGAACCAAACTTGCATGGATTACTTTTGGAAGTTCTTATACTCTCCATGTTTTTGTTGAATTGGATTAGCATCAACTCGATAAGGTCAAGTGACAAGTTATTCTTGACTACCTTTTATGGAAAATCTACTACTTCACATGACACACTATCTAATCTACTCAAACAATATATCTTGTGAGAGATTACATGTATCCCGAACTTGAGTTTCATATCTATCACATTACTAATATTTATTCCTCGTCCATCCCACTCAGCAAGGGTTTTCTTCTCTAGTTTAACCTGACTTAGGGTTTTAGTCATTTTTGGTTTTGTCAACATGGAAAGGCTAGTGACCTTGGGTATGTGTAGGATCATGGTGTGCCAAAAAGTAGCAATTTGAAAAATTCGTAGTTCTGAAATATCTCAAACCATTTCAAAATCTATTCCAATTTTTTCTCACCCACCCTAATACTAAATGAAAACAATTAATATCTTTACAAGTTCTACTATATTTTTTAATACCAAACCTATATGGTCAACTTTAAAAACATCTTAAAAATGTACTTTTGGCCTATTTTTATGTGATTTTTACTTCAAACATGTAGTTGACAACTTTCTTTTCACCAAAATTTGATGAAATGAAAAGAGTTTCCTAATAATGTTCTTATCTTTCCATAAATGCAAGCTTTGTCGAACTATGAGGTTAGTAAGTAATTATTACTTATTTTCTAATTGAGTTACATATAAAGTGCTAAGTGACACACTACTTGAAAAATAACTATAACTTTCAAATGGTACAACATTTTTTAAATCCAAAAGATGCATCACATTATATGTTTCTTCTACTATAAGGAAAACAAATGAAAAATTGAATTTTGTAGAGTTTTGAATTAGTTAAGGTGGTCAGACACAAGAGTTTTTTAATTCCAAAAATACTAAAATTAAAAATTTATTATTTATTATTTATTTAGAATAAAAATACCCAAAAATATGTGTCACATCTAGGCATAAATCTACTACTTCTATCTAGAATATTATTAAAAAATATTATTATTTGATTTTGATTAAGGTGGTCAAACATATGTCTACTTGTTATTTTTGTTCTAAATTTTTTGTAATATTGCATTAAAATTTAAAATTTTGACTTATCAATTTTTATTTTTTTGAGATATGTCTTAGTAGTTTAGAAACTAGATTCAATTTTCTAGAGATTCTTTTCTCTCAACTTTTTGATATAAAGTTAATAACAAGTAGAAAATTTCACATCAAGTTGACACAGCCTTGACTTTCTGATTTTTTTTGCCACTTAAGAGCATAGTATGGTTGACCATGATCTTTCACATACCATCTTATGGATCATCTTCTTAGTTATCAAAATGGGTTGTTCCAACCATACCTGACCATTTTACACATGGCTGAGAGTATATCTTATTCATTTATTTGGAAATCCAGTGGCATATGTAGAATGTGAGTTAAACCTTTTAGTTCAAGATGTTGATGTTTCGGTTTTAACACACCATTGAAACATAAATTTTCAAGGACTTCATCCATTTCTAATGTCTTAATATCTTGAATAGTACACTCAAAATGCGAATGTATATCATTGATTAATAGTACCCTTAGTGGAATTTGTGACTGAGCTCCACTTGAATCTAGGGTTTTAACAATAGTAGGACATAGTTTAAAATCTAGTGCCTTCCACTCCACTCCTTGAACTAACATGTCTAAACCTTTCTTTGATTTGTTTCTTGTGGATGCCATCTTCATTTAGTAGGGTTTGAGAGAGTACAAAAATCTTCAATAACAATTTACTCAAATCGCTTGAATGCTTTGAAGACCGCTCTACACAAATAGCTCTCAAAAATTCATGGTGAGAAATGACTTCAATTTCAACCTTTTTTTATCAAAATTTTCCATAAATATTTGGTACAATTGTTTGCTTAAATGATATACTATCATCCACTTTTCTTGCATTGAATGCTTGGTAGCCACACAAAAATTAGTTACTCCTGACCTTGCTCGGTAGGGTTTGCAACCTAACCTCACTCGATAAGATGGTAACCTGACCTCACTCGGTAATGATTGGCATCTTTTACTCGGTGATCCCTTTACATCTTGAATGCTGATTTGGATCTTTCATCCTACTAACTAGAACTACTATGAGATATTTTATTCACAATCCTAGTTCTAGTACTCCTTTAAGAGATCAAGTGGAAAAGGTAGAGTCACCCAATTCTTGAGTGACTTGTTCATCAAAGCTCAGACTTGCATTCTTAGAAGATTTTGGAACCCATTGCTATCTCATTTTTTTCTGATGTTATCAGCTTTTTCCTTCTCTTCATCTTCAATTCTTCCAATATTCATATAGTTCTTGGCAAGATGACTAAGTTATATATAAATCAAACATCTTCTTGTAGTATCTCCTATCCCCATATGATGTTTTACATGATTCATTCCAATGTGTCCAAATTCTCCACAGTAATGACTTCTGCACCAAGTGTTATAGTCCCAACCAAATATAGCTTTCACAATTTGTTCTATTGGGTTCAATACCTTAGTTTTGCATTCTAAGAATTTGTGCCCATGCTTCTTACATTTGTGGCATTTTCCTTCAATCTTAGGTTTTTCTTTACATTCATTAGCTATATGACCATGCTAGTTACAATTGTAGCACTTTTCATTGAATTTTTCTTTACCATGGCTCCAACATTTGTTTGATGTAAGACCTATCTTACCATAGTGATTTCAAGTAGGTCTTTGATTATTTTGAGCTCCTTGATTGGATGATTCACCTTCTTCAATATATCCAATTCCTAGTTTATTATTATTATTATTATTATTATTATTTTTATATATATATATATATATATATATATATATATATATATATATATATATATATTCTGTAGTCAGTTTTCTCATTCAATCGATTCAAGTCTGCTTGAGATTTCATCATCCTTTTATTGGTTTTCCTTTAGATCATTCAATAGCCTTTCATTTTCTGAGCTTAGATTCATGATTTCTTCATTTTCATTTGTGAGCTTATTAATGAAGTCATCTTGTTGAAGGGATAAATGTTGAATCTCATTATTATTTCCTTCTGTTTCTTCTTTTATCTTCTTTTTCTCTTTGATAACTTCACATAGTCTTACTGATTGAATTTTTTTCTCTCTTCTTAGTTTTCTTACTTCTTCTTGAAGTGAACCATTCTTTTCTAATAGTTCTTTGATTGCTTATTGGCTTCATCTGGACTACTTGCTAAATGGATGTCTTGGATTCTTTCTTTAGTGTAGAGATGGTCATTCATTTGGATTGCAAGATCTTTTCTTCTTTTTAGGGATTGAGAGAGTTGCTTCTTTTCTTTTTTGAGTTGTGCAATATCCATTTCCAAATCTAGCTTCTCATTATCAATAGTGTTGTCAAGTTTGAATATTTCTATAACCTTTGATTGTTGCTCAAGCTATTAAACTTTTCTCTGAGTACCACAAAAGCTCTGATAGAAGTTGTTGGAAACATTATGATAGGCTTAAGTTACTAAGAGGGGAAGGGTGAATTAGTAACTAATAAAACTTAATCCTTAGTTAGCAATTATTCCTTTATGTGTATTTTGATGCATGAAAAAATGAAAACATTAAAGCATACATAACACTTTTAGCACACAATTTGGTGACCCAAAAACCTTCCAAATAGAAAGTAAAACTAGGGTGGGGATGATAACCACAAGCTTTAGTACTGCAGTATAAAGTTGGTTTATTAAGGCTTACAATGATCACTTCTAATGATCTACCCTCTTAGGAGCAATAATGACTACTAGGTCTACCTTGCTAGAGGATTTACAAACATACAATGAAGTATGCACTTGGTAAAGAGATTTACATAAGACTGTTAGGTCTACCTTGCTAAAGGATTTGATTGATCCACCTATTAGGATGAAATAGTAGGTGATCTTTGATCTATAGCTTGGTTTGCTGAATGAGATTCTTTTGAGTGTAGAAATCACCTTTCTATGATAGACAAATCTTTGCTACTCCTTAGACTGCTTGTGGCCTTGTATTTTGCATTTCTAGTCTTCTCTACTTGTTATCTCACTTCTATTCATTTATTCTTACTTACTTTGGATGTGATACAATACATTACATATATACCAATCTAATTAACAAATTACAAAGTTAGCCAAAATACAAGTTTACATAAAATGCACAAAGTTGGCCCATGCTGCAAGAACTAAGGTTTTGAAGACTAGCTTAGTGAGGTTCTAATACTCAACATCCATTGTCAATACTCGGCATCATCATGAACTTGATAGACATAGAAGCTCGATCCAGAACTCGGTCTGCATTGGTGACTCAGTGAATATTGTGAAAATCAACATATAAACTAAATTAGTTGGTTAACACTACATAGCTTGGTCAATGCTATTATTACAAGCTCAATATAAATTGAACCACTTGGTTAACACTAGACTCACATCACATCAACTACAAACTCAGTAAGCACTACATGAGTTAGTTTATACTAATAAACTAAACATACACTAAGATGGTTAGTTTACACTATTGATTAAGAACTTTATAGTAACTACTTGACGCAAACTAAAAATTATCTAAGGGACTCCATAGCAAGTGTAGAGCTTGGTAGAGTCTAAAATGCTTGGTTAACATTGTGAATTGTAGAATATGCTTAGTAGATGCTTACAATCTAAATAATTGTATGTCACTAATAATAAACATGACTATAATGTCAACAATAATACCTCTTAAATACTTAAATATATCTTTAGGAAAGAGATTTGTAAAGATATCTGCAATCTGATTGTTAGTACTAACATATTCCAATCTCATTTATTTCTTTGTTCTTTTATCTATAAAATAGTTATACTTAATAGATATATGTTTCATCTTAGAATGCAATACATGATTCTTAGACATACTTATTGTACTTGTGTAATCACAATATATGATAATAGGTTATAAAAATTCTATCCCAATATCTTTCAGCATTTTCTTCATCCACATGACCTAATTACAATTATTTGTTGCTGCTACATACTCTACCTTAGCTGTGGTCTATGAAATACAATCTTGTTTCTTTCTTTTCCAAGATACTAATTTTCCTCCAAGAAAGAATGCTCCACCACTGGTACATTTCCTATCATTCATATTTCTTTCCAAATCTACACTAGTATAAACACAAGAGTGAAATCACTTGGTCTTGCATACCATATCGCATAATCAAATGTTCTCTTCAAATATATGGATATCCTCTTTACTACTACATATCAATACTCCTTAGGATCAACTTGAAATGTAGCTACAATCTCATTGCATTTTCTATATCTGGTTTGGTGTGAGTCAAATATTACAAACCTCCAATCATGGATATGTACTTTTTCTACTCAATAGTAGGTTTTTCATCTTTGATAGATAAATTATGACCAATTATAATTGGTAACAGGCTTACAACTTTCCAAGAAAAATATTTGCAATTTTATTTTTAAATTCTTAGCTTGTGAAATGAAAATTCCTTCACTATTTTACACATTATTTAAGCCTAGAAAGAGCGTCTCTCCTATCATTCTCATTTCAAATTCATTCTTCATTTCTTCAAAAAACTTATCACTTACTTCATCATTACCTCCAAAAATTATGTCATCAATGAAAATCATTATTATCATGTACAAGTTACTATATCTCTACCCTTAGCAAATCTAAGCTTTTCCAAATACTTATCTAACCTTTCATACCAAATTTTGGGTGCTTGCTTTGGACCATATAAAACTTTCTTCAATCTACATACCATGTCTTCTTCTTGTGTTAGAGGAAAACCTTTGAGATTCATAATGTATACTTCTTCAAGTTCTCCATTTAGGAAGCTTGATTTGACATTCATCTTATACACATTAAATTTCTTATTTGATGTATAAGCTAAGAACATTCTCACCACTTCCATTCTGGCTACAAGAGCATGTATTTTCTCATAATCTATTCCTTCTTTCTATGAATATCCTTTGCATACTAGTCTAGCATTGTTATTCCTTTTTCATTCATTCTATTTCTGTATACCCATTTAGTTTCTATAGCATTCTTTTCTTTGGGCCTAGGAACAAATTGCCATGTCTCATTCTTCACAATCTAATCTAGTTCTTCCTTCATTGCTTGAATTGAATGGTCATCTTTCTATGCCTCATTTATACTATTAATTTCAACTTGATAAATCAAACATCATTTCTCATTAACTCTATTTCTTGTCATTACTCCTATGTCTTTTCTTCCAATTATCTACTTTGAAGGGTGATTCTTTCTTAGGTTCCTATTAGAGCTATGATTTACTAACTCAACTCTTATCTCATCTCTTGGTTTTGATCTTTATTCTCCTCTTTGCATAATAATTTTCAAATCATTTTGTAGGTCATTGTTAGTCTCAAAGAAAAGTTCTATATTTTCTCTAACAATTTTAATATTTTATTCTTCTTCATCAAAATTGTAATCGATCATCTTTTCCTTAATTACAAACTTTCCATCAACTTTTACGTTTGAAAATTCAACTATTGTCTTGGTTCTATGATTAAAATAGCTTTAAGCTTTGCTTTTCAATAAATAACTAAGAAACATAGCTTCATCACTTCTTGGATCAATCTTACAAACATCATCATCTCTCTTTATTTAACACTTACTTGAAAAGATTATGAAATACTTTACTGAAGGTGTATGACCAAACCATAATTCATAAGGACTCTTATTGATACCTTTTCTAATATGTACTATGTTCATGGTGTACACTATTGGATTGACTGCTTCTATCCAAAATGTCTTCGATACATCTTTCTAAAACATTATTGGGTAAAAGTACAAAGTTGTGTCACCTTTTAGGATGACTGATCAGAATGACTAAATTTGAGTATTTCTATCTAAAATACTATTTTGTTCAAATATATGATCTTGATAAATTTATTCTAACTAGGTTATATATGGTCTCACACTTTTCAAAATGAAAATGTCTATTAAATGCATGTTTTATACTAGTGAGTATCCAATTACTAAAGAAATGTAATTATTTTAGAAAAATGATGTTACAATAACTCTTACTATTTTTTATACTTATTTTTTTAATAACATATAAACACCATTTTATAGATCTCAAACTCAAGAATATTCTCATATAGAGTTCATAGTATTTTAATTAGATATAGTATATTATAATTAAATATTTCTATAAATACATATTTTAACTCACAAGAAGATGTCAATTTTGAGAAAGAAAAAAATACTAAATGATATTTAAAAAATTTAAAAATTATATGATGTTCTAGAGGAGAGATTTCTCTTCCAGAATCTATAATTTTTCTTTTGGTTGGAATATATTTATTTTGAAAAATGTGGTGGGAGATGAAAACTATCAATTTGAATAAGTTAAAATTTAAATCGTTATAAAAGAGACAATATAGTTCTAAAGCCAATTTTTATTTTTGATTGTTTTAGGTACATATGTTATCTATAACATAATCTGAGATCATAGGGAAATAAGTTTATTTCCATATTTCTTTTGGTGGGAACTAGACCCCTAATTTCCATCATTTTTTAGCAACTAAAAGTTATCTTTAAAAAATAGGAAAAAATATATAATTTCTTATTCCAAATAATTATTGAAAATTATAATCCTAAACTTCGTCCATTTCTACACATTTCATTAGTTTACTTCATTTTCGAATTCTAAATAATAATAATAATTTTATGTCATTGAAAGTGAACAACTATACTTTTGCTAACCTTTTCCTTTGTAAAAGGGTGACACAGGTTTGTACTTTTACCCCATTTCTCTTGCTACCTCTGATACTGATTTGTTTCTCCTTTCTTCTATTCCATTCTACCAAGGGGTTTTAAGTGAATCTATATCCATCTCTTAATTTTATTTTCTTCACAAAACATCTTAAACTCTCTATACATAAATTCTCCTCTATCTAATATCAAACATTGAATCTTAACACCAGATTCATTCTCAACTCTATTCTTGAATATTTTGAACTTCTCAATTACTTTATATTTCTCTTTAAGAAATGATGTGCACATCATTCTAGTAAAATCATAAAAGAAAATCATAAAAGACCTTTCTTCATAGAATCTTCTTGTGCTAGTAGGGCCACTTAAATATGTATGAACAATCTTGAACTTGTCAATAGAAGTGAGCTTCATGTTGGGAAATGATACCTTTTTATTCTTAGCCATGATACATTCTTTGAAAACAACATTATTAGGCTTCATTATCTTAGGAAAATCTCTAACTCCAAATGTGCTACAAACCTTAACAATGTTATCAAATTTTATATGGAAAAATCTCCTATGCCATAACCAACTGTTATCCACTTTTGCAACCAATTATGTCATCTTAGTAGGATTCAACTAAAGTAGATTACCTCTGGATCATTTACCTATTCCAATCATCTTACCATGTTTTGATAGTGCAAGTATATTCTATGAATTGTGACAAATAACCTTTATCACCAAATGTCCAACATCCAACAAGTTATGCTTTAAACCATCAAAAAAGTAAACATCATTAGTGCTAGTTTTTCCATCAAGAGTAATAGATCATATCACTGTGATGTGATAGGCCACATTTTTTCCAACTCTAAAAATACCTCCATCATGATTTTTGAATTAAATAAACTTGTTCATCTCAATAGCCACGTGATGTGAACATCCATTGTCTATTATCTAATAAAAATAATTTTGACTTGCGAAACTAGAGCTTTGTCCTCTCTAATCTCTCTATCTAGATAATCTTCTTGTATGGTGAAAGATACTAGCTCATAATTACTTTCACTCTAAGCTCTTTCCCAAGATTCCTCATCTTCATTTGTATATAAACACTTTCTAGGTCTTCTAGTTTTAAAATTTCCTTTATAACTTTTATCTCTTTTAGGACACTTAAGATGCATAATGTCCAAATTCATCACAACTCCAACATTTAAATATTCTCAAGTACCATCTGGTTCTCTTCTTACAAGAAGGGTTATACATTCTTGAATCTTTATATCTTCATCATATTTGGTTCTACTACTACTAGAAAAATCTCCATGAGTTCATGCACTTCTAGATAAGCATGGTGAACACTTAAGGCAATAAAAGATGACTCCACTCTTGTTAATTATCTAGAACATCTCAAATAAACTTCTATTGCTTTGAATCATCCAAGAAAAATTTCTCTAGTGAATTTCTTGTTGTCACTTAGGTTTGCACCCTTGTCCAAGGCCTATGCTTGAGGACAACCTAGTGAAACATGGAAACAACCTCCAAGCTGTGGGACTTGAACTGTGAGGTTGAGTCTCCAGAGAAGGCCAGCTTCCTCTTATTATCAGGGCACACCTAACTACTCCCAAAAGGAAAAGCGGAAGGAGGAGATGCAGAAAACAACTCTACCCTACCTAAACTACGGAGGTGATGCACCAAAATAGAGTGTTCAGACCATTTCTGCCCATATATGCACTATTGAACCAGAATGAAACTAAGGATATATATATACAAGATTGTTTTGATCTAATAACCTCATGCAGATCAAGAAGCACAACTAAATAACACAAGGAAAGAGGAATCTCACTTATATATTATCCAATAGGCAAGAAACAGATACAATATGCAGGTTACAGTTCTCAACAATACACCAATGAGAGGCAAAAGGGATGCACAAACATATCAATGGCTGAAAGGTATAAAATAGAGAATCATTCGGTTCAAAGGCATAGGGAATGTTATACTGAGAGTTGTAGAGCAATATCAGAGAAATAAAAAAGAGTCGACCCTTGGAAAAGATTACAAAATTTCCTTTATAGTTCGGGCATAACTGAGGGAAATGATTCTGTATTAACTGCTTCAACTACTACAACTGAACCCCAAAATATCTGATCAAAGATCACACTCGAGTATGGTTTTGAAATACAAAATCAGATTTTTGACTGAAGGAACACCTCGAGTAAACAGAAGTGGCGCCAATGAATGATCCTCACACAGTAGATGGATCGACTGAGATGGTGGAGTGTTTCCCTATGCCTTGCGTTTATTTCAGGTAGGTCATAATTGATCGCGAAGATCAGATCGTAAGATAACCTTGATCATCTTTGCTTCCTAGTTCATGAATCAACAGGGTTGAAGCAAGTCAAACAGGCTATATGAGCTAGCTAGGTCATGCAGGCCAATTACCTTTCTTTGTTCCACCACCTGGGGAAGTCTTTGTGGTCGACCTTCTTTCATTGGACTAACCGCACCACCCTTGCAGATATTCATATTAACTGTGATGATTACATTAACCGCTAGCCACCAATTGTCCTTTCTAACCAGACTAGCAAGACGTGTGTCAACAAGGCGCTGTGTCACCAACATAAACCTTGAGAAACTTACCCATAGCGAGGTGGCGACAACCATCGATCGTCCTAGATCTGACGATCATGAAGACTCATCATACTCCATGCTGTCCTTACCTCGGGCCTATCATAATTGGTGCCACCTCTGCAACCTTGTCATATCCAACTGACACCGAGCAATACCTCAGTGACCACACCCTGGCGAGACCTAGCCACACTGACATGTGGTGACCTGTTGCTACATCACTATGGTAAAGATCACACATCTTCACCATGGCGATATGGTGACAGTCATTGATCCTTGCAGATTTGATGATCATAAAGACTCGCCTCTTGACTGTGCTAGCTGAACTGAAGAGCTGGCACACATGGCTCCCTCTGATTTGCTGTCGTGACATCAGACTCTACCAACTGGGAAGATGGAGTACCTATTGTAACCCAACCACTTGCCTGAAACTTTGTCGCTATCTTCTCCAGCCTGCTAAACCTTACCGCCGAACATGCTGACTCACCATCATCGGCACATCTTTTCTGACGGGCGCTATGTTGCCATGGAAATTTTTGGTCCAATGCGTGATAGCGACATAGTGCCTACGGCACTGCAGAACATTTTTGACCCGTGCCATCCTCTGCCCTGCAAGCTGGACCCATCGGACACATGGCGCCCTGTCGCTACGTTGCTATAGTAACCCTCGCACAACTTCATCATAGTGAGATGGCGATGACCATTGATCGGCCCTAATCTAATGGCGGAGAACTTGCAAGGCGTAAAAATATCATAAGGTTCAGAACTTAGGTAATTTTGATATCTTTGTGGGTATTAAAATATTAGTAACTGGGGAGGTGACCGTTGGGTAGGGTAACATTCAAATTTTGAAACTTGGCGGGGCAAACAAAATGTGGTAACATTCTGGCGACTCACAGGGGGCATGAGCCTGCTTGATGCATAAGACCAGTGCCTGTAAACAATCCATTCAACTATGGAGTCAAAAATGGGTCTAAAAGGTACAAAGCTGAGAACTGCAAAACCCTAACCCTTTTTGCAAGGAAATCAAAACATTAAAAACCCTAGATTTGCCTCTGTAACTAAAGCAAAACAAAAATTCCTCTGCAACCTGAGACTATCAAAACTTCAAAAGCTGGCAACTCAAAAGGAGAACCCTATGCACGTGCACTTCTTGAAAGGCAGGAAATAACAGAAAAGGAACTTGACTAACTATGTACATGGATTCACAATCTTCATCAGAAGCAATCTTTAAGATAAATCCCATTGACTGGGATGGGTAGAACTTCAGCATTAGGTTTACTCAGTTGGAATGCATTAGCCTGTTTGCAACTGGCAATTAGGTAAGGGCCACTCCAAAATGCATCAAACTTGGAATGTCTTCCTAGTTTTGCTCTGTCTGAGTCCCACTTGAGGACTAAATCTCCTTCTTTGAAGGTTCTGGCCCTTGCATTCTTATCAAAACTCCTTTTCATCTGCTGCTGATGCAACTCCAGGGTCTTCATAGCTTTATCCCTTTTTTCTTCTAGCTCCATCAGCTCTGCCATTCTTACTAACATGGCACTATCTTCAATCAATTCCAGCTATGAGCCAACTCCAAGGAAGGGAATTCCAGTGAAATTGGGAGTCTAGCCTCCCTACCATATACCAGCACAAAAGGTGAATTCCCGATAGATCTCTTGGGCGTTATCCTATCAACCCACAGAGCAGTTCTTAATTTCTTATGCCATACCCTCTGATTGTCTTCTATTGTCCTTTTCATGATTCTGATCAGATTCTTGTTGGAAGACTCAGCCAAACCATTGCCCTGGGGATAATAATTTGATGATGTGCTTAGGTAGATATTGTGATTCATTGCCCATGCAAAAATCTGGGTTCCAACAAAAGATTTAGCATTATCCGAGATGATAGTAGAAGGAGCACCAAACCTAGATACAATCCCATCGAGGAACTCAACCACTGATGGTTCTGTGGCATCCTTCAAGGCAACTACCTCTGTCCATCTAGTGAAATAATCAGTAGCAGCCAAAATCCATTTATGACCTACACTAGATGGAGGGTTAATAGGGCCTATAAAATCCAACCCTTACTGGGTAAAGGGTTGATCCACCTGAATAGGATGAAGGGGGAGAGCTGCAAGCCTTTGTTTGCCTGAAAATAAAGCACATTTCTCAAATTTCCTCACATACCTATAACAATCATGGAATAGAGATGGCCAATAATAACCAGCCCTCATGATCTTCATGGCAGTTGTTCTTGTAGAGAAGTGGCCGCCATCAGGGCCATCATGAAGTTCTTTAATCATCCTCTCAGCGTGATCCTCTTCAATGCATCTCAACAGGGTCCCATTAAAATCCCTCCTGAATAAGATACTATCAATCACAACGTAGGGAATGGACTGCAGTCTATATTGTCTCCTTTTAGCTCTATCCAATCCTTGAGGGTATCCATCCCCTGATAAGAAGCTCTTCATATTATTTATCTAGCTCTTTGGGCCGTTAACATTTCCTTCCTCCTGCTGCTCTGTTAATACCATAACAGCCTCTTCATCAGAATCCTGACTTGATAACATTTCTTTGCACAATCCTCTCCCTCATACTAACTTGGTAATCTGAATATCAACATCATATTCCATTACCCTAGTGATCCATCCAACTCTTTTTCACTAATATCCTTTCTTAACAGAAAATATTTTACACTGGAATGGGGCACCAACTGTATATACTAATCTAATGAAAGCATTTACACATTAAACTAACATAACATATAAGAGAGACAAAGAGAAGACAAACTCAAATGAGAATGTGAGCCATAGATAGGCTCTCTCAATGAGATTTGTTCTCTTGTTTTTGAGATGTGTCTATGTGTAGATTGGGGATGTATGCTGAAATGCTCAAAATTGCTTCAATGGTGGAGATGGCTAATAGCAAATTGGTAGCTTTGTGAGCTCTCAATTTGGCATTATAAGGGTATGGGTATGACTTTTGCCTCTCAAAAGGGCATGGTAACTTTAGCTCAAAGATTGTTGATGAAATGGCTTGGGAGGGGATTCAATTTATAGGCTAAGGGGTAGAGGGATGGAGGGCTTAGATGCAAGGATGGATGAAGGCTTAAGGAGGGCTAGGATGCACTCAAAGGAGAGCACATGGATTGTGCTTGTTTAGCACCAATGGGAAGGTGACACTTGTCACAAGGAGGATGAGTGTGAGAGGGTAGGGTAAAGGGTTGGTTAAAGGCATGATGAGTGGGGTTGAGTATGTAAGAGAGATGTAAGAGGAATGAGTGTGGAAGAGGGAAGAGTGTGGAAGATGGATGTAAGAGTCATGAGTGGGCTTGTAAGAGTTTTTTATGGTTTTTAAGAGCACTCATGACTTGGTGGTTGGGATTTTTGAGGGGAGACTTTGGTTTGGATTAGGAAAGTCTTAAACTTGTTTAAGGAATGTGACAACATTAGGGGGTGGATTAGGCTTGGTTTTAGGATTACATTAGAAATGTTAGAGATGTGCAAGTGGATGGCATTAATGAGGTTGGGTGAGTTAGTGGCTAAGCTAGGTTAGTAATGGTGGATGGGGTGGATTAGGCTAAATGGAGGATTAGGGATAAGTTAGGGGTTTTTGGATTTGAGGATTTTATTTATCAAATAGATTTATTTAATAAATAAGGATTTTTGGAATTAGATAGAAGAATAGGATTTAATTGATAAATAATAGGTTATTTGATTTATCAATTAGGACTATAGATGATTAATTAAATTAATCAGCTAGGGATGGCAAAGGATTAATTAAATTAGAATTTAATTAATGATGCCTTTAGAGATAACTAAATTAGATTACCAAACCGGTGTAATCAAATTTAGGTGTCTACACCAACAAATGGATCCTATTGTGGGATAAGAGGTGCTTGAATTTCTTCAAGGCTCTGATGACTACAAGGGCTTTCTTCTCAACAAAGCTATACTTATCTTCATATTCTTTGAGCCCCTCACTAAAGAAAGCTATGGGCTGCTCCTCATCCTTGCCATTTGTCTGAGTCAAGACAACAGAGATACTCGACTCACCACCTAAAGTGTAGAGGATGAAATCTTTCTCAAAATTCAGGTTCATGAGAGTAGGGGCTGAGGCTATGGCTGTCTTGATCTCTTCAAAACTCTCCTTCCCCTCCTTGGTCCATGAGAAAACCATGTCTTTCTTAAGAATTGATGTAAGAGGTTTCACCATGGTAGCAAGATTAGGGATAAACCTTCTCACAAAGTTTATTCTACTGAGGAAACCTTGCAGCCCCTTCTTGTGTTTAGGAAGAGGAAGGGCAAGTATTGCCTTTTTTCTTTCTGGATCAATGGTTAGACCATCCTCAGATACAATGTGTTCCAATAATTTTCCTTGGCTTGTAGCAAAGACACACTTGGATGGGTTGAGGGAAACCCCAAACTCTCTACACCTTAGAAATATCTGCCTTAGATGATCAAAATGTTTTTCTACATCTTTTGAATATACAGTTATATTATCAAGGTATACTAAGACAAACTTGTCAATTAATTTTTTGAATGCCATCTCCATTGCCTTCTGAAATGTGTCACCTGCATTTGTTAGTCCAAATGGCATCTTGTAGTAAGCATAGGTGCCCCATTTAGTAGTAAATGTTGTTTTATGTCTATCAGATTCTTTAACCAGCACTTGGTTGTAACCAGAGAATCCATCAAGAAAAGAGAATCTCCTTGACCCACTAACCCTGGATAGAATTTGCTCCATGGAAGGGAGAGGATGGTGATCTTTAAGAGAAGCCTGATTAAGATCCCTAAAGTCCACACACAATCTGATTTCCCCATTCTTCTTCCTTACAGGGACAAGGTTAGCTACCCATGATGAGTGTTTGATAGGAAATATTATATTGGCCTCTATCAACTTGGATAATTCTTTTCTCATTAGGGGCTCAATCTTGGGATTCACTGGTCTCTGTTTTTGCCTTACTGGTTTGGCCTTATTAACTAGATCTATGGTATGCTGAAACAAACTAGGTTCAAACCCTTTCAAGTCATCATATGTCCAAGCAAATACATTTTTAAACTCTTGACATAAATGAATGAAGTTTTCTTGCTCAGTTTCAGAACATACCTTCCCCATATTCAGAGATTTTCCATCAGCAATTGTAACTGGGGCATAATCATCCTTTTCTGTAGCTAGATTCATTCCTTTGCCTCTTGTTTGATCATCAGGATTAAAAAAACTCTCCAAAGTAATGAGACCCTTGGGCAACTTGTTAGAACTAAGGTGAATGATCTAATCACCATACTGATCTTGCAGTCTTGACTAGTTTCTATCTGAGAATTCTGCCACATTTTGCAAGAAACTCACGATTTGCTCATCAAAGTCAAACACTTGCCAATGAGTGTTGTTGTCAAGGATGGCAGGCCTCACTACCACCCTAATTTTTTGCTTCTTCTCCTCCCCAAGATTCCCTGGTACATCATAAGCTACACCCACTGCTGCAAGTCTATCAGCATGTTTATTTTATTTCCTAGGAATGCTCTGAATATTAAATGCATTGAAACCCTCAAGAAAATCCCATACTCTATGTTTGTAAGACTTGAGCAGGCCATTTTTGGTGACATTCTAGCCTCTCACCTGATTCACTACCAAGTCACTATCTCCATATACTTTCAAGGCTTGGATTCCCCTCTTTTGGGCGAGTAAGAGACCTTGAATCAAGGATTCATACTCGGCCACATTATTGGTGCAACTGAATTGGAGCCTGAAGGAGAAGTAGTATCTTATTTGAGTAGGAGAGACCAACATAACACCAGCCCCTGATCCATTTCTATCCCTTGAGCCATCAAAGTACATACTCCATATTCCGTTTATACCATCATTAGTCCCAACAAGATCAAGAACTTCAACCTCTTTCTCTGTTATGCAATATGTACTAAGGCATGTCTCAAGAATTTTTGACATAGGTTCAAATTGATATGCATTTGCCCACTCATCCAAGAAGAAATCAGGAATCCCTCCTATGGAAGTGGCAGGCTCATTTACTATGTCATTTTCATCCATCTCTAGAATAGGGCAATTCATATTGATGAAGTTGGGGGTGTAAGATTCAGTGTGATGAAGGGCTTGAGGTTCTGCTCTAATTGAGGCATTGGTTCCATATCTGGTCTTAAATGACATATATGACCAATCAATAGATATGAATCCACCAATCTGAGTAGTGAAGTCTCTTGAAAGACAGATGGAAAAAATAGAGCTTGACTTCAGCAACAGATATATCTTGAATCACAGTGCAACCGGGGCATTCATGTAGGGCCATCTCTACATTCCTAAGGATACCTATGGTTTTGATAGTACTACCATCTAGTTGTAACACATCCCTAACAATGGGCTCATATTTCATCCCTAAAGCATCAGCAACACACCTAGGCATTACTAAGCTACTAGCCCCTGAATCTATCATGTAATTGTGGATTAATTTTCCTCCTATAATCAGGGAAACATAGAATGGGGGAGGTCTAACCCTTTTATTTGTCTCCACATCCCCTACTAGTTGTACTAGACTTGTGGCATTCTCCATGATAGATGGCTGATCCTTGAGTTCAATCTTCTCTAATTCTTGCTGTAGCATCCTCTTCTGCATTGGTATGGTAGCAACAACATCCCACATAGAGATATTCACATTGGTTTTCTTCATTTTCTCTACCACACTGAAAGGTGCATTAGGAACTTTGGTAGAAACTTTGGGAGCTGCACTTATAAGAGGTTGAGGTGGGGCAACATAAGGGCCACCTGCATCTTTCTTTCTTGGATCTTGCTCTTGCTGTTGTGAAGTACTTGCTTGTTCATTTGCTGCTTGTATATGAGGTGTAGCACTCAAAGTTGAGGCCTACTTAGGAGAAAGAGGGGCAGCATGTTCCATAGCTCTCTTCCGGCTCCTTGTGTTATGAGCAACGAAATCCTGGTTTATATTACAATGCTCCCCATCCTGATGATTCATGAAAGAGCAATCATCACGTTCTTGAATATATGATGCCTCCTTGGGATGATCCTCCTTGTATGATTGCTTTGGTACAGGTTCTTGGAAAGTTAGGGCCATATAAGATTCTGCCTTCTGGCACATGCAATAGGTATAAGAATAGTTGCAAGAAGGGCAAAAATCTTGATCTTGGGCCAAGTTATTTTGAGGGACTATGGCTCTGTTCTGATTTGAGCTTGAAGCAGATGCATGACTATTTTGCCTACCCTGATCAAAGGAGCTATTCCACTAATTAGAAAGCCTACCACCACTTGAAGCTTGATATTATAGTTGGGGAGGCTTACCACTTTGAGCTTGCTGCTTTTCTAAGGCCACCACCTTGTTACTCATTTTTTGTATCATAGAGAGACTATCTTCTAATCTCTTCCCCTAGTCCTTCAACTCCCTCCCCTACTCTTGCAATTTTTTATCCAAGGTCTTCCCCTTTTTATCTGTGTTCAGCACTAGACCTTGGAGCATTTCTTTGAGCTCATCTATCCCATTTGAGGATGCAGAAGCTTGAGGGACTGGAGTAAGAGTTTGTGATGTAGAAGTTGTAGGAAGAGGGACCATTGCTGGTTGGTGATTAGGAACATCAAGAAAGAAAGGCATAGGGGGCCTTGGAGCCAATTTTCCTCCTTGTATTAGGATGTTCTTAGCTTTTATGGCTATCTCATAAGCATTAGGCAAGGTATCCCCTCCCATAGTTTGGATTGTAGTGGCAATATCACTGTCAAAAGCTCTAAGGTAATGCAAGAAGGCATTACCAGGGGTAGGTTTCACTGCAGTAGGTATTCTATCCCATGTCTTTTGGAATCTATAATTAAAATCAATCATACACTCATGGGGGGCTCTTTTTATTGTAGTTAGCTACTCTAATAGTGACAAATGGTCACTCTTATCCTCAAAATGTTTACATAATCCTGCTCCTAGTTCATCCCAATTAGTTATAGAACCATGAGCTAAGCCTCTATACCACTGTAATGCTTTTCCTTTTAAAGATGAAGCTAGAAGTCTAACAACAACATCATCCTCTATAATACCATGAATATTACAGACATTTGCTACTTCTTGGATATGCTCTAAAGGGGAGATAGAAGTCTCACCAGTAAAATTAGGTATGCTTTTTAGTGCAGATACTGGTATATCATGTCTTTGGGCTAACAATAGAGGAATTCCACCATTAAAGGTGGCAAAAGCATGAACTCTTGGCTATGCCATATAAACAAGTGTTCTATTAATGAGCGTTGATGGCAATCTAGGCTGAGTTCGAGTAGTAGGAGTAGAGGCGGACCTTATAGGTATATTAACTATTTCTTCACCCCTAACTGGTGATAATGAAATTTTAGTCCTCCTTCTAGGATTTGAAAGGGAAAGCTCTTGATACTGAAATTTACCTCTAGAAGATGCCCTTGTTTCAGCTCTGGGCATGAATCACTGCAACTTTGACCTGGAACCAGGTTTGTTGATGTTCAGAGTCACCAAGTACTTTGAAGGACCAACCTCTCAAAGGCTTAAATACTAAAGCCATCACTTCCTCTTCAACATTAATCTCTAAAATTCTTCCTTCTTTGACACCAGTAGACTTTAAATCTTCAATAGGATTGTCCCACCGGGCGTGCCAAAAACTGTTGTCACTTAGGTTTGCACCCTTGTCCAAGGCCTATGCATGAGGACAACCTAGCGAAACATGGAAACAACCTCCAAGCTGTGGGACTTGAATTGTGAGGTTGAGTCTCCGGAGAAGGCCGACTTCCTCTTACTATCAGGGCGCACCGAACTACTCCCAGAAGGAAAAGGGGAAGGAGGAGATGCAGAAAAGAACTCTACCCTACCTAAACTACGGAGGTGATGCACCAAAATAGAGTGTTCAGACCATTTTTGCCCATATATGCACTATTGAACCAGAATGAAACTAAGGATATATACATATAGGCTTGTTTTGATCTAATAACCTCATGCAGATCAAGAAGCACAACTGAATAACACAAGAAAAGAGGAATCTCACTTATATATTATCTAGTAGGCAAGAAACAGATACAATATGCAGGTTATAAATCTTGACAATACACCAATGAGAGGCCAAAAGGATGCACAAACACATCAATGGCTAAAAGGGATAAAACAAAGAATCATTCAATTCAAAGGCACAGGGAATGTTACACTGAGAGTTGTAGAGCAATATCAGAGAAATCAGAAAGAGTCGACCCTTGGAAAAGATTACAAAATTGCCTTTGTAGTTCAGACATAACTGAGGGAAATGATTCTGTATTAACTACTTCAACTACTGCCATTGAACCCCAAAATATCTGATCAAAGATCACACTCGAGTATGGTTCTGAAGTACAAAATTAGATTTTTGACTGAAGGAACACCTTGGGTAGACAGAAGCGATGCCAATGAATGATCCTGACACAGTAGATGGATCGGCTGAGACGGTGGAGTGTTTCCCTATCCCTTGTGTTCATTTTAGGTAGGTCAGAATTGATCGCAAAGATCATATCGTAAGATAACCTTGATTACCTTTGCTTCCTGGTTCATGAATCAATAGGGTTAAAGCAAGTCAAACAGGCTATACGAGCCAGCTGGGTCATGCGGGCCAATTACCTTTCTTTTTTTTGCCACCTGGGGAAGTCTTCATGGTCGACCTTCCGTCATTGGACTAACTGCGCCACCCTTGCAGATATTCATATTAACTATGATGATTACATTAACTGCTAGCCACCGATCATCCTTTCTGACCGGACCAGCGAGACACGTCTCAACAAGGCGCTATGTTGCCAACATAAACCTCGAGCAACTTACCCATAGCGAGGTGGTGACAACCATCGATTGGCCTAGATTTGATGATCATGAAGACTCGTCATACTCCATGCTATCCTTACCCCAGGCCTATCATAATTGGTGCCACCTCTACAACCTTGTCGTATCCAATCGACACCTGGCAATACCTTAGTGACCGCACCCTAGCGAGACCTAGCCCCACTGACACGTGGCGACCTGTCGCTACGTCACTATGGTAAAGATCGCACATCTTCACCATGGCAATATGGCGACAATCGTTGATCCTTGCAAATCTAACAATCGTAAAGACTTGCCTCTTGACTGTGTTGGCTGAACTAAAGATCTGGCACACGTGGCTCCCTCTGATTCACCATCGTGACATCAGACTCTACCAATTGGGTAGATGGAGTACCTATCGTAACCCAACCACTTGCCTGAAACTTCGCCGCTATCTTCTTCGGCCTGCCAAACCTTGCCACTGAACATGCTGACTCACCGTCATCGGCACATCTTTTTCGACGGGCGCTATGTTGCCATGGAAATTTCCAGGCCAACGCGTGATAGTGACATAGTGCCTACGGTTTCATAGAACATTTTTGACCCGCACCATCCTCTGCCCTGCAAGCTGGACCCATCAAACACATGGCGCCCTGTCACTACATCGCTATAGTAACCCTCACACAACTTCATCATAGCGAGATGGCGATGACCATTGATTGGCCTTGATATGATGGCGAAGAACTTGCGAGGCGTAAAAATATCATAAGGTTTAGAACTTAGGTAATTTTGATATCTTCGTGGGTATTAAAATATTAGTAATTGGGGAGGTGACCGTTGGGCAGGGTAACATTCAAATTTTGAAACTTGGCAGGGCAAACAAAATGTGGTAACAGTTCTCAATATAGGGTATCAATAGTTTGATCAGCTATGCTTCTTGCTTGAATGGTGGTATCAAATTTTACAAGATCTTCCATACAACCTCATCTTCTTTCATGGATCCATCACATGACTTGATTCCTACAACAATCTTAGATATCCTACCAACATAGCTTATTATAGATTCATCTTCCATTATTTTAGCATCTTGAAATGAACATATCTAATTCTACAATCTTATCCTTTTTGTATGTGCATCTCCTTCAAAAGTAGATTATAAAGCTTTCCAAATTGTATGAGATGTGTAAAGTGACTTTATCTAATTGTATTCACTATCAGGAAGAGCTGAGAGTAAGTCTTCTCTGGCTCTCATACTACACATGAACAAATCCTTTTTTGTTTCACTAGATTCCTCAAGCTTGTCTTCTTGCACAATCTTGTTGTTGTCCTTTTTCAAAAGCCAATATCCTAGACCCATACATAGCATATGATTCTTCATATTTTCTTTCCAGCTTTCAGAGTTTACTCCATCAAAATTAGGACTATCTTTTCTAAATTGACTCACCATTGATCTGCCAAAGTTGTTAATCTTTCTGTTCAAGAACCTAATCCATTGAAACCAATTGTTAGAATATATAGACCACCAATATAATGGAGAGGGGGAGGGGGTGAATTATTTATCAAATTATTATTGCAATTATCAACTTTATTATATCTTAATCATATGAGATATATATCAAAAAACACAACAAGATACTCATGGACAATAACACCAGATATGTTAAGGAACCTTTGATCAGGGGAAAAACCCTGGTGGGGATGATACCTACAAGATGATGTACTAATATAAATATTCCTTTCCAGAGGATGGATCCTTTTAGGAATCTATGAAATTATTCAGTAGATATCATTCCCTATTAAGAGACTTTGAATCCCTATTAGGAGATTCCAACCTTGTTAGGAGTTGTGCCAACCTTATTAGAAGTTGAAGAAGGCATATGGACCCATTGTGCATAAAGATTTAGGGAGAAGACCAATGAACCCACTGTCCGAATGATCTCTATATTATTCCTTGTAGAATTATAGAAATGACCTATACTACTCCTTCCTCTTTCTCTATCCTATCAATTAGACTTCTGCTCCTAATCTTAATACCAAATTAAAAAATTCACATCCAATAATCCCTTGAATCACTTACTCACATTTACCGAACACTCTTCTCTTGTTTGCACTTACTTGATCACTTTGCACTCCACACACTTTTACTATCAAGGGAAATACTTTCCTTTATACCAAGTCATCAAAAATAATTCCTGGAGTTGGCCTTGAGGGTTTCCCAATTAGTTATAATAGGACTATAATTAGATAATTAATTGTTTTGTAATCACATAGCACTTTCAATTCATAGTCTATACAACTTCTCAAACATTTGACTTCAAGACCTATGCACTTGTTGATGCCATCATCAGACTATCCTCTATCACTGTGTAACTTCATGTATTGTGATTGTATCTTTGTTAAGAGATAAAATACAATCATCATAAATTGCTTCTTAGGTACTTTGTCTCTATACTACTCTCTATAAATCTCATATATATTTTGTATTTCTTTGATTCATGTTATGTGTACTTAACCTCATCATCAAGACAAAAAATGGAACATGTCCTTAAGTATGCATCACCTGACTATCAAAACTCTGCATGTACAACCACAAACTTTGTTTGCTACTCTACCAATATTCATAGAAACTATACTATGCTGTTATTAATGAAAGAGATAGTCATGAATGCAACATTTTAGTTATGCCACTATTAGAATTTGAAAAAATTAATAACCCAAAAAACTAGTGCAAAGAATAAATATCTAAACTATTAATGCAAATGAGACAAAATCAAAATAGCAACACAGAGTTAGCCTCCAAGAGAGTAATGCAAATACTAGTATCAAAATAGAATTAAGAAGATGAAAAAACAAGAGATACAAATACAAGCCAGGTAGCATGCTTATATAGGCTAGGAAGAGGGAGAAGGTGGCAACAACGACCAATGAGGAGCAACCATCTATCAAACTAGAGATAGCAAAGAATCTTCCCAAGATAGCTAATGGATGCTCACATGTAGGAAGGTGATACCTCACAATGATTCACCTAATAAGAAATGCTTTATTAACCTAAGTGAGATTATTAAAAGTGTAGGAAAAAGCTAGCAATATAGGGAAAAGTAAATAACCTACTAGGAAATAAAAAACTACACTAACACCCCCTAATAAGAAAAGCTTAGGTGGATGTAGAAATTGGCCCTGGCAAGTCAAGCCTAATGAGGTACCCATGTACATAAGATTCCCCTAAAAGAGAGAGAAAAGAAAACCCCAAAAAAAAGTCATGACTCTAAGTGAGAGGAAGAGGTCCCCCCAAAAGATGAAGCATCCTACACCCCCAAAAAAGATCACAAATGAAGAAACTTGATCTTAGTGAAGGGTTTGGTGAAGATATTAGCAACCTACTCAGAAGTCAGAAAAAATTGAAGGTCAATGACATGACCATGGATGAGCTCCCATATGTAGTGCATGTGGACCTTTGTGTGCTTGGTCTGCTGCTGATGAACTAGATTTTGTGAGATCTGAATGGCACTCTAGTTGTCACAAAATATGACTGATGGCCATCAAATTTGGATACCAAACTTAGAGAGAAGATGTTGAAGCCAAATGGCCTTAGTGGTGGCACTTACAACCCCCTCGATACTTAGCCTCAGTAGAAGATAGAGCAATAGCAAACCACCTTTTGCTTGACCAACAAATAGGACCTGAACCAAGTGAGAAGTTGTACCTTGAAGTAGACTTGTGATCCTAAGAATCACCTAGCCAATCTAAATCTATATAGCCCACCAAATCAAGCTCAATAACTATAGTTTAGTGAATCCCACAATTGTGAGAACCTTGAATGTAGTGAAGGATCTGCTTGGTTGCTTTCCAGTGTAGCTCATGGGGCTCTTGCATGAATCAAGAGACCACGCCTATAGCATATGAGATGTTAGGTCTTGTATGAGTCAAATAAATGAGACCCCCAACAAGTTGGTAGTACAAAGTGCCATCAACAAGTGGAGGACACTGAGCGTCAAGTTTGACTCTAGAAAGGAAGGGAGTTGGGGCAGGCTTACAGTCAGCCATATGAAACCTCGAGAGTAAATGTAAAACATTCTTGGATTGTATGATGTAATCCTACAAGGAGACTAAAAGATCTAAATCCTAAGAAAGTAATGCAACAAGCCCAAGTCAATCATCAAAAAATTGTCCTAAAGGGCCACTTTGATAGCCTTAATGGTGGGTGAAGAACTTCCTATGATCAGCAAGTCATCAACATACAAAACCAAAAATAGAAGTGAATCATCTTGTTGCAAAATGTATATATTAGGATTAGAATGGCACTGAGTGAACCCAACTAATTGACAGAAGGAGTCCATCTTGGCATTCTAGGCCCAAGGAGCCTTTTTGAGGCGATAGAGAGACTTTTGAAGATGTCACACAAGTGAAGAATCCTCAAGGAAGCCCTATGGATGCTCTATTTAGATCTCCTCATGAAGGTTACTATGAAAAAAAGCACTCTTCACATCCATCTTATGTAATTCCCAATGATTAGTTGTAGCAATGGCAAGAACAAGGCAAATGGAATTCATTTGGGAAACTATTGCAAAAGTCTTAGAGTAGTCAATCCTAGGATCCTAGGAGAATCCTTTGGCAACCAAGCAAGTCTTGTGTTTGTCACCTAACCCATCTGCTACAAATTTTGTCTAATAGATCCACTTACATCGAACAAGTTTTCTTCCCTTAGCAAGAGGGACAAGATCCCATTTGTGGTTCCTCATCAAGGAACTATACTCTTCTTGCATAGCTATATCCTACTCAAGAATACCAAAAGCCTCATGAAAGGACTGTGGATCAAAGGTAGTAGCAATGAAGACATGTGGAGCATCCTTAAATTGTGAGTGAGTTCGCCTAGTGTTGAATGGATCCCTAACCCAATCACCTATGGACTGCAAGGTATGTCTAGCTCAAAGTGGACAGAAAGAAGGAGAATCTAGAGGGGAATCATTAACCTCTGAATGATGACTAGGAGAGGAAGGAGGTGAGTTATTTGAATCACTCTACATTAGAAGTGGAGGTAGAAGACTGTTCAGGTGAATCTAACTCATTAGAAGATTTGTCATGTATTCCAAGTGACACCAAGGTCAAAGTAGAAGGAGTTGGAGAAGTGATAGAAAGTGAGCTTGAAGATCCCTCCTCAAATTGAACACTCCTCTCAATGAATAACACATGTGTAGTAGGGTAGAGAAATCAATAACCCTTCACACCATTAGGATAACCTAAAAATATGGAAGGTTTGCTTTGCAGATCCAAGGCCTTACATTTCTCTGCAAGAATGTGGGCCCATGCAGGAGAGCCAAAAATATGAAAGTGTTTAACTAATTGTTTCCAATTTCTCCAAGCTTCAAAAGGAGGAACTCCCTTCAAGGCTAGGTGAGGAACATGATTTGAGATATAACAAGAACAGTTAATGGCCTCTGCCTAATACTATGGTGGAAGAGATCTAGAGTGAATCATACACTTTGCCTTTTCCTTCAAGGATCTATTCTTGTGTTCTGCAACACCATTTTGTTGAGGATTGTATGGAACTAAATGATCTAAATCAATCCCCTCTAAAGTGCAAAATATTTCAAACTAATGGTTGATATACTCACCACCATTTTCTGTATATAAAACTTTGATTACTTTCCTCTATTGCCTTTCTATAAAAAATTTGAAGTCCTAAAAATGATCAAATAACTCTAACTTTTTTTTGAGAAAGTACACCCAACTATATCGAGAAAGGTCATCAATGAATGTGAGGACATATCGGGCCCTACTAAAAGAAGGATGTGGAAATGGATAGCCAGATCACTATGAAATAACTCTAGTATCTATGAGGCTCTCCATGCCATACTCTTGTCAAACTTTTCCTTAGGATGCTTACCAAGAATGCAACCTTAGCAAACACTGCCTGAGAACTGAACTGAAGGCAACCCTGTGACCATGCTCTACTAGTTGAGCTGATGCAAATAGCAGAAGTTGAGATGGCCAAACCACTCATGCCTTAATTTACTCACATTATTAGAATGAGTGTGTAGAACAAACAAAGGAGGATTATAAACAAAGTGAGAAAATGTTGCAGTGGCAGATCAAAAAAATGCTATAGGAAGTAACATTGTTGAAAGTGTGACAAGAAGAACTAATGTTATGTTTTATGTTTTTCTTTAATTTTTAATGATTTCAATTAAGTCCTATGTGTGGTGGCATAACTAGAATGGTAATTCGATGAGCCTTCTAGGTATAGCCACCTAGGACAACGTATATGTTGATTTTTTAGTTATGTAGTTTTCTTTAAGTCATAATTTTGGGTGTTCAATAATTAATCCAATCAAATTCTAGATTTTGACAAAAAGTTGGTGATAGTTTTTTATAATTTCTTGGATTCTCATGATTTCAAGAAATGTTCTTGAGAAGGAGATGTTTTTGATATTCCAACTAGATAGAGAGAAAAAGCCAGTTTTTGATGTAAGAGGAGGATTAAATGTGAAGAGAATAGAATTTGTTTTTGTTTTAGTGTTGATTTTCTATGTTTTCAACTGGAAGTGTGATTTTTCCTTTTTTACCATCTTTTGGAAATCGACATTCTGAAAATACACGAATGTTCTAATTTTGCAAATCATATGTAGATCGATTCTCTGTGTTCCTTCAAAGTTTAGAGTTTTTAGATTGTATTGCAAGTTCAGTATAAATTATTTTGAGAGTCTTTTTTTTTTTTGCTGATGGAAATCTGTTAAACTCTCTACGATCAGTTCTAAGATCACAGAAGAGTATGTACATAGTGTTTATTTCCTTTTTGTTCTTTTCTGTTATCTTGGTTATGGGTACACACAGTCGCGCAGGATTACATTTGTAAATCGGTTAAATATTTCATATATTCATCGGTATGTGGAAGATCACAGAGTTTATATGTGATAAAGGGAAAAGTTTCTTATATATGTGGAATTTTAGAGTTTGTAAGGGTCTAAAAATTTCAATATCAGTGGTCAATTTTTATTAAGGTCAAGTCTAAAAATCCACGCATGAAAAGATGGTGTAGGTTTAAAGATTAGTAAATGTTATTTGCTGGTCAGTCTTTGGTCAGGTTTATTTTAGGTTTTATTTTCCCAAATATGTATTACAAATACATTGCAAAAGATTTGGGTCAGATTTCATTAAGTTTGGTGCAGAAAAATGTTGCGACTGGAGGTTAGGAAAGTTCATGTCGCATGCCAATTTCACTGGGTATTGAAAAATTAGTTTGTTAATAGTCAAGTTTGGTTTTAGTTTGATCCTGGAGGGTGTATGTGCCCCTTGAAGAAACTTAGTTGAGTGCCTATTTTCCTCCTAAGTTTTCCAAGGTGAGGCTCTGCATCAGAAAATAGATAGAGTTGTGACTGATGATTTTCTCTCCCAACTGCAACTATAGAATCACTATGCAACTCATGTATCTCCACTAAATTAGGAGTGAACTCAACCTAATTGCTTGAACCTATGTGAGTTATCTTTCATACTAATAGGAGATTATTTGATAATGAGGGTACACAAAGAACATCATGGAATGTGCCATCCCCCACATCAATAGACCCTCTCCCACACACCTCAATAGGAGTGTCATCACCCATCAAAATAGAAGGCATAGTACATAGCTCCAAGGATGCAAGTTCTTCCTTAGATGAAGCCATGTGGTGTAAAGCACCCAAATCAAGAGCCCAAGTGTATGGTGAGGAAGCAACTACAACAAGAGCCTTGCCCTTTCCTTTCCCCTTGTTGTTTTATTTTTCCTTTTTAGACACTTCATTAGAACTTTGTTTGATAGCCTTAGGAACACTAATATTATTCTTCTCAAGAATTTATGTCAAGTGATCAATTTGTTTCTTCAAACATTTATTTTGATCATGATCGGGTCTTTTACAATAGGCACATTTGACCTTTTCTTTCTTAGGATGATTGCCCTTGGAAGATGGGGTATCAATTGTTACTTTTGAAGCAACTAGTATCTAATCCTTCTTTTCCTTGCTATTATTTTATTTCTCATCCTTGCTATTGTTGTTAATACTTATTCCTTTTTGTTCTTTTGTGCCTTGGTTGGCAGCCAAGGCATGCGACTTAGAGGACTTAAGAGTGCCCATCTAGATTAGCTTGTCCTGTTCTTAAATGAGATTAACAACAAAATCATCTAAAGATGGCAGGGTGAATTGAGTACCAAATGCACCCTTAGTAGCATAGAAGGTGGAGAAAAACATAGAATATTCTGAACTTAGCTTATAGAGAATACTAAGAATCAGTTGTTCATCTTTCTTTTCAATTCCACATTGTTTTAATTGCAGCTTAGTGATTTCAATTTGGTAAAGAAATCTTGGATTGTGTCTAAATTGCCTAGACTTAAACTAATTAGTTCATTTCCCAACATATGACCCCTCATTTAATCTTGTGTGCCAAATAGTGTTTCTAGGTTTGTCCATATTTCATTTGGTATATCCAAATATTCAATTGAAAATAGAAAGTCAGGAGAAATAGACAAATAGAATTTTCCATATGCCTCATCACATTTGCTAAACTACTTAGGCTTATCTTCATTTTTATAAGGTTCAGTTTCAAGTCCCATAGTTATCCTATTTAATCTTGCTTTTCTTAAGTGAATTTTCATGCATGATTTCCACTCAAAGTAATTGTATGGAGTTAGGATGGGCATATTTGTTTGATCCATGATGAAGAAACGTAGAGAAGAAATGTTAAAAAGAAGAGAACCCAGCCATGACAATGCCCCCCCTTTTATTCAATTAAAGAACCCCTCCAAAGAAATATGATTTGGCACTTTATTTAAGTGCATTTACAACTACCACTAGAAAGAAATACTAAGTGGTCTTGATTTCAATGCATTACAAAAACCCTCATGAAGAGCATATGTTGAAAGTGAAACTTGAGCACAATACTCAAGGAAAATAATAGCACCATTGCAATCTACTCAAAAAATAATGCACTTTCAAAAAATGAATCACCTTGATATGAGGTCATATGAGAAAGTTATGATCCTCTGAAGTTTCCAAAATGAGAACTATGCAAAGTCACCACTGAGAATCTATAATTTCTTTAAAAAAATTATGCATGAAAATTAAAAAATGATTGCACTAGTGGATAGAGCACAAAAAAATAGCCAAGATCATAACAAAAATCATTAAAATTAGAGTCCATATGAACAAGAATGAGGCATTTGAAAATTGCATTCAAAACTATGACTACCAATGGAGAGGGGTATGGCTATAGCTTTTTGCACCTGATTTTGCAAAATATATAGATTTCATGCAAAAAATAAAATATACCCAGATGGTTTTTCGGGGTTGTGAACAAAACCCAGAAAGCATTTTTCTTGCTGATGTATAGATGTAGCTATAGTGTAAATTAGACACCTTTAACAATAAAAAATAGCCCCAACAACCAAAAAATGACCCTAGAAACCAAAAGACATTATGAAAAGATTGAATCAGCTACCTAAGTCAATAAATGGCATGCTAAAACCTACAATATTTATTGGAAACACCAAATATGCAAGTTGGTTGTCAGATTTGAGATTGAAACCCTAGTTTTGCAACTTGTATGATGATCTTTGATCTTGATCAAATGAAAGAAAAATCTGACTTTCTCAAGTCTATTGGATGCATTGGAACAACTAGAAATGTTGCCAATATAACCAAAAATGATGCAATCACTCAGAGATTAAAAACATGTTTTCCAAACTTTTTTGATTCTCAAGATCATCTGAAGATGCGAGAGAAGAACATATTAGGTTTTTCAAAAACTTAGAATAAGATTTATTAACCCCCCCTAAATCCCTCAAATAAGGAATCTAAAATCTGTTATTATATGTAGAAAAGCTCTAATACCATGTTAGAATTTGAAAAGATTAATAACCCAAAAAAACTAGTGCAAAGAATAAATATCTAAACTATGAATGCAAATGATACAAAATCAACATAGCAACATAGAGATAGTATCCAAGAGAGTAATGCACATGCTAGAAGAAAAATAGTAGTAAGAGGATGCAAAAACAAGAGATACAAATGTAAGCTAGGTAGCATGCTTATATAAGCTGGGAAGAGGGAGGAGGTGGCAACATTGACCAATGAGGAGCAACCATCTATCGGACTAAAGATAGAAAAGTATCTTCCCAAGATAGCTAATGGATGCTAACATGTAGGAAGGTGACACCTCGCAACCATTCATCTAATAGGACATGCTTTATTAACCTAAGTGAGATTATTAAAAGTGTAGGAAAAATCTAGCAATATAGGGAAAAATAAATGACCTACTAGGAAATTAAAAACTACACTCATAACCACATACTCACTAATGATTAAGATAATCCCTCAAGGGAATACCATCAATGTTCATGCTAATAGCTTGTTAAAAACTAGATGTAAGAGCCAGAAAATGTTGCAAGGTGATAATTGATACTAAAAGTTATGATAGTTTTGCATTTTAGGTACTAGTTAACAAATTGAAGTTGTAGAGATTGAGATATCCTAAGCCTTATCATATTTCCTAGATCCAAAAGGAGCATAAATTTATTGTAAGTGAGCAATGCCTTGTTAAATAAAAAATTAGAAATTATCATATTAATTTTTTGTGTGATATTACGCTTATGGATTGTTGTCATATTCTTTTGGGTAGACCATAGTAGTATGATAAACAAGCTTCCCATGATGGCAGATTGAGTCAACACACTATTTAAGTGGATAGAACGAAACAAATATTGTTGTCTTTGGTAGAAAAATTGAATGAAAATAATTGTACTACATTTATAGTATGTTTGACTGAAGGTAATCAATTTTCTAGAGAAGTGAAAGAACTCAATGTTTCTTTTTCTTTGATTCTTATAAAGACTAAGAAACAAGATGAGTTAGGACATGCACCTAAGATTGAGTCTTTGTTGGAAAATTTTCAAGACAATATTTATGATAATGCACCTAGAGGCATAAGTCAATGTATGGATCAAATACCTAGAGCTAGTTTTTCTAATATAGCACCACATAAATTAACACACAATAAAAGGGCTGAATTGAATATACAAGAGTTTCTTGAGAATATTTTGATTAGATAAAGTTTGATTCCTTGTACAGTACCTATTGTGTTAACACCTAAAAAACTAGAGAATGGAGAATGTGCACTAATTCTAGAGCTATAAAAAAGATAACAACAAAATATAGATTCTCTTTGATGACATATTGGATATTTTAAGTGGAGTGAAGTGTTTTACAAAGATTGATTTAAAAAGTGGCCATCACCATATCATAATTAAGAAAGAGGCGAATGAAAAACTTCTTTCAAGAGTAATGAAGGATCGCATGAGTGGCTGGTTATGCCTTTTGGTTTAACTAATGAACCTAGTACTTTTATGAGATTGGTGAATGAGGTTCTAAAGAAATTATCAGGTAAGTTTGTAATTGTATATGTTGATGACATTCTAATATTCATTAAAAATAAGGAATTACATATTGAGCATATCAAAAAAGTGTTGCAAAAATGGAAGAACAAGACGACGCTAATTAACATTTAGGAAGAAATGTTCATTCATGAAGGAAGAAATTGTGTATCTTAGTTTTGTCATTTCAATTGATGGTTTTAAGTTGGATCTTGAAAATGTAAAAAATATTCCTGATTGGCCTACACATAATAATATTGGAGAGGTAAGATCATTTCATGGATTGTCAAGTTTTTATAGGAATTTTATGAGAAATTTTAATTCTATTTGTAATGCTATGATTGAGACTATGAGAGGAGATAAAAAGGAATTCAAATGGACACATGAAGGACAAAATAGTTTTCAAATATTGTCACAAATCATTGCAAAATTTCTTAGGCTTGCTTTGCCTAATTTGGGTAAAGATTTTCAAGTTGAATTTGATGTTAGATGAAGTTCTATAGGAGATGTTTTTAGTCAAGAAGAAAGATTTGTAGCTTGCTTTATTGAGAAATCGAATGATGCTAAGATAAAATATATATGTTATGATTGATAATTCTTTTCTATTGTTCAAGATTTGAAGAAATGGAGACACTATGTAATGCCCAAATATTTTGTGTTACATACTAAGAATATATATTTGATGTACTTGGGAGGTCTGAATAAGTTGAATCAAAGAGACATGAAGTGGGTTGAGTTTTTGTTGAATTTTTCTATTTCATTGAAATATAAGAGTGGAAAATTTAAAAAGATTGTTGATTCTTTGAGTTGAAGAAGCAATTTACTGATAAAAATGAGATTCAAGGTACTTCGTTTTAATGATTTGAATTATTTTTATGAAACTAATCTTGACTTTGTAGAATGTTGGAAAGATTGTAAAGATCTGATGGTGCAAGATAAATGGATTTATTATTTCATTTAGGAAGATATGTGTTTTAAGGGAGCTCAACTATGTATACCTATATGATCTATGAGAGAGAACTGATGGAAATATAAGATAGGCTTAGTTACTGAGAGGGGACGAGTGAATCAATAACCAATAAAACTTAATCTTGATTCACAAATTAATCCTTCATGTGTAAACTGATCTAATTGCATGCATGAAAAGTTGAAGCATTAGAACATTTATAACACTTTGACACACAATATGGTAAACCAAAAACCTTCCAAATAGAAATTAAAACTGGAGTGGGGATGATACCCACAAGCTTTAGTACTGCAGTATAATGTTGGTTTGTTAAGGCTTACAATGATCACTTCTGATGATCTACCGTGTTAGGAGCAATAAGGACTGCTAGGTCCACCTTACAAAAGGATTTAAAAACATACAATGAAGTATGCACTTAGTTAAGATATTTACAAAAGACTATTAAGTCTACCATGTGAAATGTTTTAACTGTTCCACCTGTTAGGATGAACTAGTGGCTAATCTCTAATCTGCAATCTTGATTTGTTGAATGAGATTCCTTTGGAGTGTAATGATCGCCTTGCTATGATAGATAAATATTTATTGTTCCTTCTACTACTTGTAGCCCTTTTACTTCACACTTTTGCTCATATTCATATCACTCCTTTTTCATATCATTATTCAAATGTGATCTAATAAATTACATATATATCAATCCAATTTATAATTCATCAAAGTCAGCTACAATACAAGTTTCACCACAATACACAAAGTCAACCCAATTGTTGGTACTCAAGTTCTAAATATAAGCTTGGTGAGGTTTTTACACTCAACAACCATTATCAATGCTCGACATCATCATGCACTCGATAGACATAGAAGCTTAGTTAATACTAATCACTTCCAAGTAGTCTGAACTTGGTTTGCACTATTGGCTTAGTGAACACTATGAAACTCGGCATATAAACTGAATCAATTGGTTGACACTAAATAACTTAGTTAATACTATCACTACAACCTTGATAGAAACTTAATCCCTTGATTGATATTGCATAGCTCAGTCAACACTAGATTCACATTTCTAAAGTTGCAAACTTGGTAAACAATAGAGAATTTGGGTTGCAGTAAGAAATTTAGTAGACACTATGAAGCTTAGTTTATATTGATACTCATCAACTTGGTAGATACTGCTTGATGCAAAATGAATATTGTTCATGGAACTCAGTAGCAACTATAGAACTCAGTTGAGCCTGAATTACTTGGTTAACACTATTAATTGTACTATAAGCTTGATAGGTACTAACCATTTGATTAAGTGTATGTGTCACTAATAAAAAAACTTGACTATAATGTCAACAATCTCCCCCTTTTGCATTAGTGACAAACAAACTTATCAATTAAAACTAAATTCTCAAGAAGTTCAAAAAAATCTTTCGTCTCCATCCTGTGTGTTCAACTTGGTAAAATACTCTATTTTTGAAAATTTTCAAAATTGCTTTTGTAAGAGATGTTTACCAAAATATCTATACATGTATATGTATAATATTATGATGATCCCCCATACATATATATTCAATATAATTTACAAATTATATACATCTTCTCATCTTCTCCCATTTTACATATTCTCCCCCTTTTTTGACATAAATGCCAAAGGTTTATGCTATATGGTAATGCCAAAATGTGACAAGAAGTTAGAATGTACCTTTAAAATCAATGATATTGTCTTGTCTCAATTTTCTTGCAATGCCTTGCTTGTATGCAATGTAATATGAACTTCTACTAATAATTCCATCATGTGATCAACTATGGAGAAGTTGTTATCATGGATGAGATTTTTGGCATGTGCAATATGTTTTTGCAATGCATCCATGTTTGGAAGAGTCATTCCTTGTACATTTACAGGTGTGGCCCTTATCCTAGCTTCTTCCCTTCATAATTTTGCTTGCATATCAGTCAGAAATCTAATCTTTGTGTAATGAGCAAAATTGTAGCTTGGGTCAAGTGACAATTGGTGTGCACTTGCCTTTAGATCTTCATCTATCTTGGAGATTTTATCTTTCATTTCCTAAGTAAAGATAGATGTATCACATAGTTTACCAAATAGAGAAGTGATATTGTTGGTAGAGGTTTTCGATGAGCTAAGAATCGTAGACAAGTTTACTTGATATATTGCAATCTTCTACACAACAAGCTCCAATGCTTTGTTTTCAAATTTCTTCTCTACTCTTTGCAACTATTTTTCTTGACCATTCAAATATTCATTGAATTTTTGAACCACTTTTTCTAATTAAGCCAAAATAGGTTGAGAAGTATCAACCTTGGTGCGAAGTACATCTGCAAGAAGGTTCTTTGCATCTTCTAGCACTTGATTTTCTTTGTTTTTGTCCTCTCTAAGCTCGCCTACTATATGAATTTGATTAGGATTTAGAGTAGAGATATCCCAATTTGAGATAACTATATCCTCATCAAGATCAATGTCTTCTTCATAATCATTGCTTTTGCTAGAAACTTTAGTATTTGGTTGAGGCTTGCTCTCAATTGTCTTTGTATTGACTAGTTGCATACTTGGAATAGTAACAATGGTGGAAATGGAAGGACTAGCAACAAAAGTAGATATTGTACTGATTAAAGAAATACCTAGTTGCTGAGTACCCAGCCACATTTGATAAAGGAGAAAGCACTAACTGCATGGTAGATGAAGTGTTGATCACTTCAGTCAATGAAGTACTAAGCTAAACAGGTGTAGAGATTGGTTAAGTGCTTGGATTTGTAGTGTTTGTTAAAACAACTTGATAAAATCTTTCTCTAAGCTTCATGGATTTAAATCTTTGCTCAGGGAGTGAGGAAATGAGGCCATAACTATTGCAATGTTTTAAGGGTTAGTTTCCTCAATGCTTTGAATCTCTGGGAGATTCTCCTTGGTGGTTTCTTGTTCTTGTTCCTCATCCTCTATATTATCATCATTTGTTTCTTCTTCATCATCATTGACCTTTTCTTCCTTGTCGTCTCCATCATCATCATCTTTATCACTGACATGAACAATAGAATCACTTTTCTAATGAAGATTGTAGAACTAGTTTGTCTCAGTTTTGATATCCTTTTCTTTCCTTTGCTGATAGCCTGAGGAAGCTTTATCTCTAGTTCAATTCTAGCTTTGGCTTCATTATATGTACCAAAATATGTGGCCTTAGGATCTATAGTTTCATTCAAAAATGCCTTAATGATATCCCTGGTGTCATCAATATTAACCTCATAGCCTAGAGGCTTAACCCATACTACTCTAGGTTTGACTACTTATATGTACACTTTGTCATAATCTACCATAAAAAAAACATCATCCTTGTAATCTTCTACAAGTTTCTTGGGAATTATGAATCTATTATTCATCTTATCTTTGAATGAATCAAAGTAATTTTCGATGATACTAACATAATTTTCACCCATGTATGCTATATACTCATTGATTTGATATAGTACAGGCACATCTTTTCTCCATACAAATGCACCTTTTGAAGGGAAGAACTTTTGCACAAGGAAGAATAAATAGGGTAAAAGTGTACCAAACTTACATGGATTATTCTTTGATGTTATGATGCTCTCCATATTATTGTTGTATTGGTTCAACATCAACTCAGCAAGGTTGAAGGACATGTTGTTCTTTACCACTTTGAGAGTGAGATCAACTGCTTCACATGATATGTTGTTGAGATGACTAGAGCTATATTTTTTATGTCCTATTATTTGAATTCCAAATTTTAGCTCTATGTCTACTACATAGCCGATCTTCATACCTCTTCCATCCCATTTGACAAGAGTCTTCTTTTCTAGTTCTAGTTTTAGTAGTTTTTTCCTTGGCCAACATTGGGAGCCTTGTGATTCGATGAATCATTTTCATTATTATGAGAATAGGCTACTCCAACCACTATTTCCCATTGTGTACATGGCTAAGGATAAACCTTATCCAGTTTATCTAAAATTCTTGGGGCATGTGTGGAATGTGGGTTAAACCCTTGGTTTCGAAGTGTTGATGCTTGGGTTTTAATGCACCATTCGGACACAACTTTTCCAAAGTTTCATTCATTTCTAGGATTCGTATTGTAATCAACTAAAAATGATCATCTAGATTATGAGCCCCCTTTATAGCTTTTTTCCATAATTTATCCAATGGTTATTTTTGATCAAATCCTCATAAATCTATTTATTCGATTATAACCAATGATATGATCACTTTATCTCAAGTTCATATTTAATTAAAAGAACATGTCCCCCTTTTAATTAAATCAAATCCCCACTTCCCACTTATCCTAAGTGTGCATAGATAAAGCATTATTCCTATTTTAGAAATAAAAGAAAAGGCATTTTTGTCTACACTTGAATGCACATTTTTCTATGTGAGAGGAATCTTATACTTTTAAAATAACTTTAATTCTCTTCTGCACATTTCAAACCCTCTCAAAATTCAACCATTAATTGTGATTGGTTGAGATGCTTGTGCACATGGATCACTCAAGATGTATTTTTCTCCCTTGATTATTCCTCTATTGCCTCTTAATCTCTTCTGTCCATTTTTCTTTAAAAGGGAGGGCTCTCTCCTCATTCAAAAAATCTTAGTCTCTCATGCTATTGTTATCTTGCAAGTTTTCTTGGTGATTTTTGAGACTTGGAGCATTCTTGCATTTTTTTATTTTAGCTTAGCTCTCATTCTACTTACATTATGACATACTATTTAGCTTAGTTTCATTTATTCTTTAGATTAGTTCTCTTCGTTAGCTTGCATTTCATTTAGAATAGCTTGCATTTGCATTGCATTTTATTCTAGATTCTTGGATATTGGCACTTGTTCCTCTACTCTTTGAATCTTCCATTCTATGGTGCACCTTGCAAGGGTTGCATAGTTTGGTTCATTTGAGAACCACCATCTCATAGCCTTGCACGTCATAGATAGAGATCTATAAGTCATCTCTTAAGTCTCCCTCTTCCATGGGTTCTCTCAAGAATAATGGTTTATAGAAGTGTGAAACTTTTATGCACACACCTATGTCTTGAATCAAACAAAAAAAATGTAAGAAAATATCATTAACTAGTAGTACCTTAGGTGGAATCTATGACTAAGCTCTACTAGGATCATGCGTGTTTTCACAATTTATAGACTCAACTTGAAGTCAAGTGCTTTCCACTCAACTCCTTGAACTAACATCTCATATCTTTTCTTGGTTTTACTACTAGAGGATGCCATGATTGATAGGGTTTATGAAAAACATAGAAAACCTCAATAACAATTTACACAGATCACTTAGATGCACTTAAATCACTCTTCACATAAGCTCTTGAAAATTCACAATGACAAATGAATTCAATTTCACCCATTTTAATGAATTTCACTTTTCAATCACCATAAATGCTTGGTATATTTGTTTTCTTGATGATAGGTTGTCTTCCACTCAATTTGAATTAATTGCTCAGTAGAACCATTCATGACTTGGTGTCCACACAATGACTTAGTTACTCTCAACCTTTCTCGGCAGGGTCTTGCAACACGACCTAGCTCGATAAGGTCTAGAATTTCCTTAGAAACTTAGTGATCCCTCTGCATCTTGAATGTTGATATGGATCTTTCCTTTTGGTTGACTGAAACTGGCGTAAGATGTCTACTTTACAATCTTAGTTCTAGTTATCCTTGTGGGAGATCAGTCACCCATTTCTTGAGTAACATGTGCTTCATTGGTCGGACTTGCATTCTTAGAAGATTTCAGAATCCATTGTTGTCTCATCTACTTTCTAATGTTGTTAGCCTTGGCTTTCTTTTCATCTTCAATTCTTCCAATGTTCATATAGTTCTTGGCAAGATGTCCAAGTTTAGTACAAATAAAACATCTTCTACTGGTGTCCCTTGTCCTCATGTGATGTTTTACACAATTTATTCCATTGTGACCAAATTCTCCATGGTAGTGACATTTGCACTAGGTGTTGTAGTCCCAACCAAATATAGTTTTTACAATCTATTCTATTGGGTTCAATATCTTAGTTTTGCATTAAGAATATTTGTGCCCATGCTTCTAGCATTTGTGACATTTTCCTTCAAATTTAGGTTTCTCTTTGCATTCCTTAGCTCTATGACCATACTTATTGCAATTGTAGCATTTTCCATTGAATTTATCTTTACCATTACTCCAAAATTTTCTTGCTGTATGATCTAGCTTACCATAGTGATTGTAAATAGGTCTTTGATTCTTCTGAGCTCCTTGCTTGGATGATTCACCTTCTTCTATATATCCAATTCCTACTTTTGTCTCTCTTTCTATACTAGCTTTGCTCATTCAATTGATTCATGTTTTCTTGACATTTCATCATCCTCTCATTGGTTTTCTTTTTAGTCTTTAGATCATTCCATAGTCTTTCATTCTCTGATCTAAGATTCATGATTTCTTCAATTGCATTAGTAAGTTGATCAATGAAGTCTTCCTATTAACAAGATAAATGTTGAATTTCATTATTCTTTCCCTCTATCTCTTCTTTTATCTTGTTTTTCTCTTCAATGACTTTACATAATCTTACTGACTAAATTTCTTGTTCTCTTTTCAGTTTTCTTGCTTCTTCTTAAAGTGTACCATTCTTTTCTAATAGTTCTTTTATTGCTTCATTAGCTTCATCTAAATTACTTTCTAAATGGATATCTTCAATTCTTTCTTCAATGTAAAGTTTGGCATTCATCTGTACTACAAGATCTTTTCTTCATTTTAGATTGAGAGAGTTGCCCCTTTCCTTTCTTAAGTTTCCCAATAGCCAATTCCAAATCTAGCTTTTCATTATCAATAGCCTTATTAGGTCTGAATACCACCATTGCCTCTAATCTTTGCTAAAGCTATTAAACTTCTTCTCTGAGAACCACAAAGCTTTGATACCAATTATTGGAAATATAAGATAGGCTAAGTTACTGAGAGGGGAAGGGTGAATCAATAACTAATAAAACTTAATCTTAATTCACTAATTAATCCTTCATGTGTATACTGATCTAATTGCATGCATGAAAAATTGAAAGCATTAAAACATTCATAACACTTTTACACACAATATGGTAACCCAAAAAAATTTCCAAATAGAAAGTAAAACTAGGGTGAGGATGATACCCACAAGCTTTAGTACTGCAATATAAAGTTGGCATGTTAAGGTTTACAATAATCACTTCTAATGATGTGCCCTGTTAGGAGAAATAAGGATTTCTAGGTCCACCTTGCAAAAGGGTTTACAAATATACAATGAAGTATGCACTTGGTAAAGAGATTTACATAATATTGTTAAGTCTACCTTATGAAAGGATTTAATTGTTCCAGTTGTTGGGATGAACTAGTGGTTGATCTTTGATCTGCAACCTTGATTTGCTGAATGAGATTCCTTTGGAGTATAATGATCACCTTGCTATGATAGATAAATCTTTATTGCTCCTTATATTTCTTGTAGCCCTTTTACTTCACACTTGTACTCATATACATATCCCTCTTTTTTCATATCATTATTCATATGTGATATAATACATTATATATACCAATCTAATTTATAGTTCATCAAATTTGACTATGATACAAGTTTCACCAAAATAAACAAAGTTGGTCCAACTGCTAGTACTCAGGTTTTGAAGACAAACTTGGTGAGGTTTTGACACTCGACAACCATTGTCAACACTCGACATCATCATGCACTTGGTAGATGTAGAAGATTGGTTCACACTAATCACTTCCAAGTATTTTAAACTTAGTCTACACCTGTGACTTAGTGAACACTATGAAACTCGACATATAAATTGAATCACTTGGTTGACACTAAACAGATCGATCAAAACTATCATTGTGAGGTCAATATAAACTGAATCACTTGGTTGAAACTACATAGCTCGGTCAAAACTAGATTCACATTTTTGAAGCTATAGACTTAGTAAACATTGGAGAACTTGATTTGCACTAAGAAATTTGCTAAACATTATGAAGCTCAATTCACACTAATAATCATCAACTTGGTAGATACTACTTGGTATGAACTCAATATTGTTCTTGGAACTCAACAGCAACTATAGAACTTAGTAGAGCATGGATTACTTGGTTAACACTATTAATTGTACTATAAGCTTGATAGTTACTAGCCATTTTATTGTGTGTGTGTGTGTGTGTGTGTGTGTGTGTGTGTGTGTGTGTCACTAATAAACAAACTTGACTGTAATGTCAATAAGAACATCATGAAGGAGAACCATAGGGGTGGACTTACAAGACATTTCTGGATTGATAAGATAGTGAAGTTGATTTTATTTAAGTACTTTTGGCTACATATTTATAAGGCTATGAGGAAATGGTGAGAAGTTGCAAAATTTGTCAAAAAACAAAAGGAATTGGTCAAAAGTTGGGATTGTATTCACCATTGTATCTACCTAATAAGCCTTGGAAAGATATCAATATGGACTTTATTCTTGCTTTTCCTAGAACTTAGAGGTAATGATTCTATTTTGGTAGTAGTTGACATATTTTTAAATATAGGTCCTTTCATACCTTGTAAGAGGACATCTAATGTAGTACATGTAGCTGAATTATTCTTTAAGGAAGTGGTTAGATTGCATAGTTTTCCTAAGGCTATTATTTCAGACAAAGATGACAAGTTGACTAGTTGTTTTTGGAGGAAATTTAGGAAGAATCTCAATACTTTGTTGAAGTTTAGTTCTACATTTGATTGTGTGTGTGTGTGTGTGTGTGTGTGTGTGTGTGTGTGACTAATAAAAAAAATTGATTGTAATGTCAATAAGAACATCATAAAGGAGAACCATAGGGGTGGATTTACAAGACATTTTGGGACTGATAAGATAGTGAAGTTGATTTTAGATAAGTACTTTGTGCTAAATATTTATAAGGATGTGCAAAAATGGTGAGAAGCTGCACAATTTGTCAAAAAAAAAAAGGAATTGGTCAAAAGTTGGAATTGTATTCACCATTGTATCTACCTAATAAGCCTTGGAAAGCTATTAGTATGGACTTTATTCTTGCTTTTCCTAGAACTTAGAGGTAATGATTTTGTTTTGGTAGTAGTCGACATATTTTTAAAAATAGATCCTTTCATACCTTGTAAGAGGACATCTAATGTAGTACATGTGGCTGACTTATTCTTTAAGGAAGTGGTTAGATTGCATAGTTTTCCTAAGGCTATTATTTCAAACAAAGATGACAAATTGACTAGTTGTTTTTGGAGGAAATTAGGGAAGAATCTCAATACTTTATTGAAGTTTAGTTCTACATTTCATCTACAAGTATATGAATAAATTAAAGTTTTGAACATAATTTTGGGTATAAACTTGTTGAGATGTTTGGTTGGAGATAAGCTTGCTAATTGGGATTTGATTTTAGCACAAGAAGAGTTCATATAATAATTCTTGAATAGGAGTACTAAGAGGACAACTTTTAAAATTATTACTAGAATGAATCCTAAGGAAACTATTGAGTTGAGGGAAGACTTTGCATGTTGAAGTGAAAATGAATTTTAAAGATGGTGATTTGGAATACAAATAGGAAGTCAATAAAAGAAAGAAACGTAAATCTTTTGAAGTTGGTGATGATGTTATGATTAATTTGAAGAAGAATAGATTTCTAGTTGCTACCTAGAGTAAGCAGAAAATGAAGAAGTTTGATCCTTGAAAGATTTTGAGAAAGTTTTATTTTAGAAATACTTTTAAAGTTGAATTACTAGAAGATGGGAAATTTCACCTATATTCAACATTGCAGATATCTACAAGAGTATTTTAAATTGGATGATGAGCTAAAAAAAACTTATATTATCCTAATAAGAAGAAAGATAGCATCAAAAGGGTTTTGAAAAGAAGAATAAGTAAGAGCACTAAAGGAAAGAACTACAAAAAAACATAGTTTAGTGGAAAGATAGGTTAGTTGATGATAGCTCATGGATTACACAAGATAAGTTGGATCTTTATGATTTAGGTTGGAATATTAGTAATGCCTAATGCAAAAATTAGTTCTTTATTAAACTTGAATATCTAGTGTGGGATCATCTTGGGTCTTCGAGAAATCTTGCATCAAGTGAAAAAATATATATTTCTTATTTTTATTATGTGTCTTTTGTTCATAAGCTATTCATTGTTTCCTTTGGTTTCTTATTGTGCATATTTTATCTCATGTCAAGGTCATATCCTAGATCCTTTTCCTAAGTGCACAATTTCTAATGTTTCATATTTCTTAAGTTTTTTGTCATTCTTTATGGTCCCTATTTCTTATTGTTTTCATCTAGTGAAGCATGCTTTTCTAATTAGCAAGGTTTCCTATGCTTACATGACATCTTGCATAGTTGGGAGGTGACTCCTAACATATGCATAGACCTATCTTTAAGGTAAGTACACCAAATGGTGTACAAAAAAGTGGACATGAAAGAAAAAAAAATGCAATCATGTTATGTTTACTTTTCGTAAAATTCATAATTGGCCTTTGCCACTATCAAGCCAATGAAATAATATTTAAAAAATATCAAAATAAACAATATGTGATCACATTTTACTTACCAAAAATGTGATTCTATTTTGATTGCTGAAAAAAATTTTAGTGTGTCGATAGGATGAACTATTTTTCACTCCAAAATTCTTAGATAGCAAAGGCCAAAGTGCAAAAAACCCCAAAAATGTGATTGGGATTGGCTCCCTCAACTTTGAATTTATCTTGTTTCTTGACAATCTTTGATGACACCTCCATGAAAAGTTTTGTAATATTTTTTTTCTACTTTTTTGTATTGTATAATGTATTATTTTAGGTTTTTTCTATTGATGTTTTTTTTTTGTAATCATTTAATAATCAAATACATCTAGAATCATTAAACACAAAGGAAATTAAAGGCCATCTCTAGTAGAAGAAGAAAACCTTAATCCTAAACAAACACCTCAAAATGAGCCACAAAACCCTCAAATGGTTGCCCCTCAACATCCACCACCACATCCAAGGCCTCCATGAATCATATTAGATCATGTGAGCTCTAGTAAAAAAAAACCTTGTTAATCATCTCATAGAAAATAATACCAGGATAACTAATTTCATTGGTAGGTTAAGGTATTCTAGTCTTGGCCACCACTCCATCCTAGTTGACACATTGGAAAAAATGGGCACTAGTGCCAATGAGGCGACTAAGGAGATGACTAAATGGGGTTCATAGAGGGATAGAGACCACACATATTATGCATATGGGTTATCCTATGATTAAGTGAAAGATAAAAATAGAAAAAGGGTTACGCATGTGCTCTTTTCACAAATGTTAATACCATCCTTAGCCTAGAGGAAATAATTCCTTGATTTCTTATTCATTGATGTTCTCAAAGGGGGATCAAATCACCTTTTTGAGATAGGTGGTATATGACTCTTGACCAACCATTCTATAAATATAATGAGGTGCCTTTATATTTTTTGTGAAAATTATATTATGAGTTTATCATTGGAAAGAAGTCAAATTACATTAACTTCCACTAGTTCTAAGGTAGAGGGATTGGATCTACATAGGATAGACCAAGGGACCACAAAGTCACCCATCTAGAGAAAAGGAAGTGTCTAGACAAAAAATATTTGATTCATGTTTTGCTTCCCACATTTTTGAAGGAATCTATGGACATACAGACTGTTTATGCATCAACATCATTGGCTAGTGTCATCATTGAGCATGGCACATAACTAGCCCCAAGAAATGGTACATTAGATTCATCATCATTAGATGCTCCACCAAAGTTATCTCATCCCATGCCACCTCATCAATCATTAGATATTGTATTTGGCTTAGCCCCCAACCCATTCAACATATGTGCATCAGTGGCCATGGTTTGTGTAATAGACTAGATAATGATGCAAATGAGGATGAATGCATCTAAACATTTTGGGAGGAAGTTCCAGCGATCTATTTCTTAGGACATGACCCTCAATGATGATATGATGATGGTGTTTTCTATAGTGGTAACCAAGGTTTTCTTATTTGTGTTTTGACATGTTATTAATTAATTTCACCTAAGAATTATAAAATGAGATACATTTGTGTTTAAATAAGAAAATATATTGATGCATGATTTACACATGTTTTAGGGTGTAGTAGGTGATAGGAGCACACCTCACTTTATTCATTTGACTAGATGTACATGGGTAACTTGAACACCCTAGGTAGAACTGAAAAATCTTCACTAGAATAAAATAATAGTCTTTTGTTTGAAAATATTAATTCCTAATAAATATGCATATTTAATTGGTATTTTATAGTTCTTGTCTATGATTTAGGCATCACATTATGTGATGATGTCATCTATTGAATTTTCTTTACATAGTTTTGCAATATCATATCTTGCACTCTTGTTGTTTAAAATCTTAATATAACTCATATAGTATTATATTTATTACTTATGTTTTTTTTAGAATACCCCAAAGCCATTGAGAAAGAGGAAGAAATCATGAAGGACACCAAAATAAAAAAAGGTAAACAAGTTCAATTCTACTATATTTTTTATTCACAAAGTTGGTGAATGCACCAGGTGTTGGTTATGCTTTTTTAGAAAACCCCACGTACCCCAAAGCTATTGGGAAAGAGGAAGAAATCATGGACACCAAAATAAAAAAGCTAAACAAGTTCAATTCTACTATATTTTTTATTCATAGGGTTGATGAATGCACCAAATGTTGCTTATGTTTTTTAAAGCATAGCCCACATACCCCAAAGCCATTAGGAAAGAGGAAGAAATCATGAAGGACACTGAAACAAAAAAAAGGTAAACAAGTTTAATTCTACTATATTTTTTATTCACGGAGATAATGAATGCACCAAATTTTGTTAATATTCAAGAGATCGAAGAGGTAATGTTCTCAAAGTTTATTTGAGTGGCATTCTTGTTTGTTGAAAAATATTAGAAATCAGGTTCCTTTATGATTGGATATACTATAATATGACTTTTCACATAGGAAGTGATCATAGCTACATAATTATTAGTGGTTCCTTCTAATACTATAGGACTACCATTAGTGGTATGCATTATAACACTATCTACACACTTTAAACATATGCATTTAATATTCAACCACATGCATTTGTAGTTTTAGACCGATTGTTAACACTCGTCTATGTTATTAACTTGTGTTAATTATCTTTTATGTATCACAGACCCCTGTGCCACTTTCTTTTATTAGAAGTCCTACTCATCAAATAGGAGGTCAAAGACAATAAAGGAAAATGGTATGGATTTCCATTATTTTGGTTTACTTGAAAGTTATTTATTGTGTTATACTATTTCATTCAAGTATTTAACATATATTCTATTTTACCATGCTAGTAAACATCACAACAATTTCATTAGCTGATTTGCCTCCTACTACCATAGCAGTCCCAGCTCCATTTTTTGTATGCATTTGTTTTTTATTTCATGCCTCTTATTTTTTTAGTATGTCTTAATTATAACTTATTGTGCATTAATTTTATTAACCTATTATATACCCCATTATGAATCATGGATTCTCTTTGTGTCCACTTTTCTAGGAACTCTGCTTGCTTAGTTTGAAACCCATTACATTCATTGTTCATATTTAGTGAAGAAGAATGAGCTAAGGTAGTCATAAATTCAATAATTAATATTAATATAATCCTCTATTTAGCTAATTTGATATTATTTTTGAATAACATGTCTGACTTAGCATTTGAATTGTTCTTGTGTAGATGCAAAGTGAGCCATATAGTGCTATGAGGAAGCTTCATTTTGATGATTCCACCTCATCATAGATTTTTACAGATGCATGTTATGTAGACACATCATTTTGGTCATTAAATTACCAAATTTTCTACGTGTTTGACATTTTTAGTGTGCATATTGACCTTTATATAGGTGATGTAACATTTTGTAACTATACTTTTGATCTAGCATATATATGCTTTATTTGGACATGTACTCTCGATATTTGGTCATGGGGTATTGGATATGAAACTTGATATTTGATACTATCTTTTAATTATTATAATATGTGTTTTATCAACAATTTTTCACAACAAGAGAAGTGCTCAAGTTTATAGATGCCATGTATTGTTTTCATTTTTTAATTTTCAATGTGTTAATAATAACAATATATATTAAATTTTTACATGCATAATAGAGAAGAAAAAATTTCAAAATGAAGAAGATGAGGTTGATAATGTTGAATAGATGAACTGATCTTACAATACATACTAGATGGATTTAGTCTTACACTTAATCTTAATTATAGAAATCAAAATCAAATACAAATTATTGCGAGCAGTTTGCCTTCTTAATTTATTTAGTGGTTATATATTGTTATGTTTAGTGATGAAGATATGTGTTTGTAAAAAAATTTAAGACCTAAACCTCGATAAGTAGGAAGGCATTATTATCATAAATGAGCTTGATAATATTGAATTGATGAACCAATGTCAAGATATACCATATGGATCTAGTCTTATAATTGATATTAATGACATAAATCAAAATCAAAGATAAAATATTTTGAGAGTTTTTTGTTATTCATTTATTTAATTTTTATTTATTTTTTATTCTAGTGTTGAAGATATATCATTAAATAGATTTGGATTTTGAAGACATAGATCTCAATATATGGAAAGGCTTTACTATCACAAATGCACTTGATAATGTTGAATTGATAAACTAATGTCAAGATATACTAGATGCATTTAGTCTTACAACTTATCCTGATGAAATAAATAAAAATCAAAGATAAAATGTTACAAGAGCATTGATTCAATTTTTTTGTTAGCTATAGATGGGTGGGTGAACCCTAGGGACACCCTTGTTTTGACTATGGAGTGTCTAGAATAATTGTGACCACCATGCACCAAAGTGTCTCAAAGGTGCATTAAGCAAGTTTCAACTATGTTTTAATAGTCATATCTCAAATATTATGAAGGTTATAGAAAAAAAAATTAGATGGTACAAGACCATTTTGACTAACATTATAGCAACCTATCTCAATTTTGAGGGATTCCAAATGGGTTTGATTTGGCACAACATTCTTGCTTGATGCAAAAACTAGCAATAATGCTTAGTGAATTGGAGTAACATTTCATATATTTACAAGTATTCATCATGGAATAAATTTCACTATTATGTTAGCTCCAAATAAGTGTGTAAGACCTAGTGACACCCTTGTTCTAGACACAAAGTGTCTAGAAAATCACAACCACCATGTACCGAAGTGTATCCAAGGTACACTAAGCATATTTCAACTTCCATCTTATAATGGTCATATCTTAGAGCTCATGAGAGATATAGAAAAAATATTAGATGGTAAAAGACCATGTTAATGAACCCTATAGTATCCTATCTCAATTCTGAGAGATTCCAAATTGATTTGATTTAGCAAAGAATTATCGCGTGATGGAAAAACTTGTAGCATTTCTTAGCCAATTGGAGAAATATTACATATCTTTCGAACCATTTATTCAACTATTCTTTTTCCTCTAATTAGGTGGGTAAACCCTAGTGACACTCTCATTTTGGATACAGAGTGTCTAGAACAATCATGACCACCATGCACTAAAGTGTCTCCAAGGTGCACTAAGCATGTTCTAGTTGCCATCTTGTAATGGTCAGGTATTTGAGCTCGTGAGGGCTTTAAACAAAATATTAGATGGGAAAAGACCATGTTAATGAACCCTATAGTAACCCATCTCAATTATAACAAATTTTATGGATTTGATTTGGTGTAGCATTCTTGCTTGATGCCAAAACTTGTAGTGTTTCTTAGTGACTTAAAGAAACATTGCATATAATTCCAACTATTAATTGTGGCATAAATTCAACTATTTTGTTAGCTCTATTTGGGTAGGTGAACACTTTTGACACCCTTTTTTTGGCTATAGAGTGTGTAGAAAAATTACAACCACCATGCATTGAAGTGTCTCCAAGGTGCACTAAGTAATGTTTACCTACCATCTTGTAATGGTCATATCTAAGAGATCGCGAGGGCTATAGAAAAACTATTAAATAGAACAAAACTCTATTAAGGAACCTATACTAAGCTATCTTGGTTTTGAGAGATTCTAAATCAACATTCTCTCTTGATGCCAAAACTTGTAGAGTTTTTCAGTGAATTGGAGAAACATTACCCATCTTTTTAACTATTCATCATGACATCAATTTAACTATACTATTAGCTCCATATGGGTGGGTGAACCCTATGAACATCCTTGTTTCAAGTATGGAGTGTCCATAATAATGGTGACCACCATGCACTAAAGTCTCTCCAAGGTGCACTAAGCTTGTTTCAATTATCATCTTCTAATGGTAATATTCAGAGATTGTGAGGGTTGTAGACAAACGGTTAGGTGGTAAAAGACCATGTTAATGAACCTTATAGTAACCTATTTCAATTCTGAGAGATTCCAAATGGATTTGATTTGGTGCAACATTATTTCTTGATGCCAAAACTTGTAGTATTACTTAGTGAATTAGAGAAACATTGTATATCTTCCCAACCATTCATCGTGGCATCGACTTGACTATTCCATTGGCTCCAAATGGGTAGGTGATGAAATTTGGCATATGGAAATAAGCTCATATTCAAGTGAAAAAAAATTATTTATGAAATTTGGTAGATTAATGTGTACATGTTAGATTTTTGTAACTTTTCCATACAAAATTTGGCATCTAATTATACACATGTTACATTTTTATACCTTTTTTCTATACTAAATTTGGCATCTAAATATATATATGTTAAATTTTTACATTATTTTTATACAAAATTTGGCATTTGAATATGCACATTTTACATTTAATAACTTTTCTATTCAGAATTTGGCATATAAATGTGCCCATGTTATATTTTTACAAGTTTTCTATACAAAATTTGGTACCTTAATATGTTCATGTTACATTTCTTCTAAGTTTCTATATACAAAATTTGGCATTTAAATATGCATATTTTAAATTTCTTCTCACATTTTTATATGCAAAATTTGGTATTTAAATATACACATGATAGTGAAGTTACAAAATTTTCATATGATATATACAAAAGTTTCAATAATTATTATACTATATGGTGTAGAATCATTCTTCTAGATCAACATATCCATCTAGATTAGCTCTAACCCTTATTGTGTCATGTATTGCCTAGTGATTAGATTCATGAACTCTCTACAAATTCTTGTTCAAAGGTCTACCATGCTATTTCATCAACTAAATATTTGGTGCAACATTAAGGTTAGAGAAATGAAAAATATGTCTATGTATCTCAAATCCTTAGACAATTGTGTATTAGAATTCTTAATAGGGTACCTTCATTTGATTAAACCTTATAAGTTAATTCCATGATAATCATAAAATCACTTTTACCTTGGTGTTAATGAAACTAGACACAATGATAGTGCTTCTAAGACAAGTTCCTATAAAACAACATAACCTATTGGGTACTTGATACCCTCACTATCAGTAACTATAGTTATCAATTTCTTTTTAGCCTCAACATAATGACACAAAAAATAATTTATCCCTTATTTTTTATCCTTATCTACAATAGCTACACATACATGATGTACAATAAATGTAAAAGGATATGTTAATACCAAAAATAATGGAGAGTGCAATTTTATATAAATGTTAAATTGACAAATTACCTAGCTCAACTAAGTTAGATACATAGTCCCAATTTGTTGATACTTCAATCTAGTTCGATTTTAGTGCTCTAGGGATTTATTATAAAAGAGTCTAAAGGTATACAAGACACTTTTTCAACCAACTATCCTAGTTCACATTCATCCCATATAAAATGCATACACATAGAGGAAAAGAATGATATCTATCTAGTATAATTTGCTAATGATAATCTATTTGAACTTGTAAAAGAATGCAGTTGACTTTATTCTTTAAAGGTACAAAAATCCTCCAAGTTTTAAATTTATCTTCACATATCAACCAAAAGTATCTAGAAACCAAATACTTAACTACTTTAGCTAGTCCAATAGTAGATTTATACCATTTCGCTATTGATTTTTCATCTTCTATCACTATACCACCTTCGTACTTCAATTCCTCTCTAGAAAGTTATCTTTTCACACATGCTCTCATACCATTATTCTGCCTCTCCATGCCCTACCTCATTGAAGTTTCAAAAAATGTTGGAAATTATTTGTCACGTGCATCCTAGTCAACTAGTAGAAGATCCTTGAATTCTTGAATTATGTCATGCATTTTTCTGACCATATTATTGTTGGAAACTAAGGTTGGAACAATTGTTTTATTGTCATTGATGTCACTACTAATGAGACATATTGCTATGTGATCTAAATGTCATATCTGTTTGATTTTTGAAGAGGATTTGAGAAGTTTCTCATGACAAAAGAAGCTAGAGGAAAGGTTGAGTTATGAAAAGGAAGCTACAATGAAAATTTGATTAGTTAGACAATGATAAGAAAAAGTGAATGTTTATATCATCTTAATATTCAATTATTTATAGTACAAGTCAAGATATATCACTTATGCAAAGCTTGGCAAAGAAATAGAGTAAAAGATTAAGGAATGTCGAGTGATGATAGTGTCGACCGATCCATAGTAAGTGTCAAGAAAATTTAGTGTTGATTGAGCATCAATATCAACATAGAAAAAAAGTTGATGTTGAGCTAGAAGGTCTATAGTGACTGAGAAATTCAGTGATGACCGAGTGTTAGAACTTTGCAATGGTTGAGTGACAACAACTCAATTAATTTCTTGGGATATGGAAATCATGTTGAATATAAGGATTGATGCATTGGACTATTTAATTCAAGGAGACGATTAGGTATGATATACAATGAATGAATTTGATGAGTTGAGTCGAGGACCCTAAGAGCTACAATGATTTTGAAAATGGAAAAGGACTAGAATTATCTATTTAAGGAGGTGTAGAGCCAAACTTTAGTGTTTGCACATAAAGGGGTTAGAAGATTGTGAATGAGATATGTGATGATGAAAATGGACTAGAGAATCTATGTGTTTCTAGTAAGAGGGAACAAAGTGTTGAGATTGATAAGCTAATCTAAGCATAAGGCTTAAGTTTTTTGTGAACAAAAGGGTGATTTCTTGAAGGGTTTCCATGTGAATCAAAGATAGAAGTTACAAGGAAGTCTTATTAGAGAATAAACACATGAATCGAATAAAGATCTAAAACTACAAATTGAGTTGTAATCGTACAGATCAAACCTTACTTTTTTTCTTTCTGATCATTGTAAAATAGTTTGTATTGAAATCCTTTTAATCAAAGGTTGACCTAATAGTCATTCAAAACTTAACAAGTATATGTAAATCATTTGACAAGGTGACATTCTAAATGGAATAATCAATGTCGTCTGAAAAGGCCACTCCTAACAGGGTGATTACATCCTCTAACCAGGTCACATTTAACAATGTGTATTGTAAACCTTTAATAGGGTTAGCTCCTAATAGAGCTCACTTTAAAAGAGTATTAAGTGGTGGCATTTTGCTAGAGGTTTTTCCCAAATCCGGTTTCCAAATTAAATCCAAGTGTCAAACTTATGTTGAATGTTTTATGATGTTTTAAATTTACATGTTTACATTCAACAAAGATTTTTATCTTAGGATAGTGAACTACTACTAATTTTGTTTATCAGTATTCAATAGAGACTAAGTTACAATAGGATAAGAAAAACATATATTTTTTATTGCTTAATTGTTCAAATGGTACTTATCAACCTTGAGTAAATTATTCACCATATCTACCCCCTCTTGTTTATTCTAAACATTCTAACAAATGGTATCAAAGAAATTTGTGTTTATTAAGAGAAGTTTGAAGGTACTTAAAGATAATTAAAGATCATGACTCACAAAAGGGAGGTACCTAAGCCAAACAAGGAGAAATTTTCTCCATGGAAAATATTGATGAGGCTATACATAGCCAGTATTAGTGATGCACCAATAAACTTTGTGGACAATGAATATGTGAAGGTAACAATTGTTCCTCTGATTGCTTAACAACTGAAAGAAAAGAAAGAACACAATCACACAATGTTGGAGATCGATTTATCCCTAAGCTATGCTAAGTTTAATGATATAAAATAATGTAATAGTGCAAAATAGACATGGGACAAACTAAAGACCATATATGGAGGAGATGAAAATGTCTTGAGAGAAAAATTTGATGACATGGGAAAGATGGAAGATGAGAATATAGTACAATATTGTACAAGAATCAAGGAAGTTGTCAATGCTATTTGAGGTATATATGGAATGACTAAAGATGAAAGATTGATAAGAAAGGTATTAAGAACTCTACTTCTTGTATATGCCATTAGATTTGCTATGATACAAGTGTTGAGATGTACTCCATGTAACACTTTAATTTTTGAAGGTGTAATTGGTACACTTACTTCTTTTGAGATGTCTAATTTTGATAACTACACACCTACTGCTATTCAATCTTCTTTTAAGTCACAAAAGAAAAGTAAAACATGTGAAGAGTGATAGTGACACTTCTAGTGATGAACTTGATGAACTTGAAGCACTTATGGAAAAAATATTTATAAGAGGTAGAGGCAAATACAAAGATAAAATAACCATAATTCTTTTTTATGCAACAAGGTCAGTCATATAGCTGAAAGATGCTTCAATAGAGAAGAGAAGGATGAGAGAAAGGAAAGCAAGTATAAAGGAAGTAGAGATAACAGAGACTACAAGAAGAAAAATGATGACAAAGATAAGAAATATTGTTATATTATTGAAGAAGAAATTAATAGTAAATTTGAAAGTAATGATGATGAAGTTGTTTATGTTTCTATGAAAGATGATTCAAATGAAGATGACGGTATGTGCAGGAAAAGTGGTAGTGAAAAACCAACAAATCTGGATTATGTCAACTTGACACATAATTTAAAAGTGGTTATGGACTTTATATAAAAATGTTGTAAGAAAATAATATTTAGGAAATTGAATGAAATTTCTAAACTACTAGGCCTTATCTGGAGAAAAAATAATTGATTGGTCAAAAGTTTGAATTTTAATGTAGTACTATGAAAATTTTAGGGAAAAAATAAAAAGTAGCTATATGTCTGACCACCTTAATCAAAATTAAATGATAATATATTTTTAATATAATTATAGATATAAAAAGTAGACTCATGCCCTGATGTGATGCATTTTTTTTGGTATTTTTATTCCAAATAAATAATTATATATGAATTTTCCACTAAAACTTTTTTGAGAAAAAATAACTCTCGTGTCTAACCACCTTAACCAATAGAAAATTTTACCAATTTTTTTTTTTAAATTTAAAATTCTTATATTAGGTGAAGCATAGAATGTGATGCAACTTTTGGATTTAAAAAATTCATACCGTTTGAAAGCAATTACTATTTTTCAATTAGTATGTCAATCAACACTTTACAATAACCTTCACTGAAAATTAACTAATAAATATTTATTGAACTCATAATTTGATTGCAATTATATCGATGGAATCTTGAGAGTGATATAAAAAAACCCTTTTCATTTCATTCAATTTTGTTCAAAATAACAATGTCAGATGGCTACTAGAAGTTTGAGTGTCAGTGAAACCCTTCTCAAACACATTTTTTTGGTTGACCAAATAGGCTTGGTAAATACCAGGACCCCTAGGGACATATGTCATGATGGAATGGGTCAAAATGGGTCATAGGTCATCCTGTGACCCCCTTCAACCCATATAAATGACTATAATATGTCCCTAAGGGTCTTAGGACCCCTAGGGACATATGTCATCATGGAATGGGTCGAAAGGGGTCATAGGTCATCCTGTGATCCCCTTCGACCCATATAAATGACTCTAATATGTCCCTACATGTCATAGGACCCATAGGGACATATGTCATCATGGAATGCATTGAAAGGGGTCATAGGTCATCCTGTGACCCCCTTTGACCCATATAAATGATTCTAACATGTCCCTAGGGTCCTAGGACTCCTAGGGACATATGCCATCATGGAATGCATTGAAAAGAGTCATAGGTCATCCTGTGAGTCGCTTCGACCCATATAAATGACTCTAATATGTCCCCAAGGGTCCTAGGATCCCTAGGGACATATTATATCATGGAATGCATTAACAGGGGTCATAGGTCATCATCTGACACCCTTCAACCCATATAAATGACTCTAATATATCCCTAGTGGTCTTAGGACCCCTAGGGACATATGTCATCATGGAATGAGTTCAAAGGTATCATAGGTCATTCTATGACCCCCTTCGACCCATATAAATTACTCTAATATGTCCCTGGGGGTCCTAGGACCTATAAGGACATATGTTGTAATGGAATGTGTCGAAAGGGGTCATAGGTCATCCTATGACCGCCTTTGACACAAATAAATGACTATAATGTGTCCCTAGGGGTCCTATGACACCTAAGAACATATGTCATCATGGAATGGGTCAAAACGGGTTAGATGTCATCCTGTGACCCCCTTCGACCCATATAAACATTTCTTATATGTCCCTAGGGGTCCTAGGACCCCGAGAGACATATGTGCTCATGGAATGTGTCAAAAGGGGTCACAGGTCATACTGTGACCCACTTTGACCCATATAAATGATTCAAATATGTGCCTAGGGGTTCTAGGACCCTCGGGGACATATTGTCATCATGGTATATTTTGAAAGTAGTCATAGGTCATCCTATGACCCCCTTCAACCCATATAAATGATTCTTATATGTCCCTACAAGTCCTAGGACCCATAGCAACATATGTCATTATGGAATGTGTTGAAAGGGGTCATAGGTTATCCTATGACCCCCTTCGACCTATATAAATGACTGTAATATGTCCTAAGGGTTCCTAGGGCCCCAAGCAACATATGTCATCATGGAATGTCTCAAAAGGGGTCATAGGTCATTCTGTCACCCCCTTTGACCCATATAAATGATTATAATATGTCCTGAGGGGTCCTAGAACCCCTAGCGACATATGTCATCATGAAATGTGGCAAAAGGGGTCATAGGTCATCTTATGAGCCCCTTTAACCCATATACATAATTTTAATATATCCCTAGGGGTCCTACGACCCCTAATAATATATGTCATCATGTAATGAGTCGAAAGGGGTCATAGGTCATCCTATGTCCCCCTTCAACCCATATAAACAAATCTAATATGTTCTTAGTGATCTGAGGACCCCTAGGGACATATGTCATCATGAAATGCATCAAAAGAGGTCATAAGTCACCATGTGACCCCCTTCGCCCTATATAAATGATTCTAATATGTCCCTAGGGTCCTAAGACCGCTAGGGACATATGTTATCAAGAAATGCATCAAAAGGGGGTCATAGGTCATCCTATGACACCCTTCAATCCATATAAATGACTCTAATATGTCCTTAGGGGTCCTAGGACCCCTCGAGACATATGTCATCATGGAATGCATCAAACAGGGTCATAGGTCATCTTGTAACCCCCTTCGACCCATATAAAGAACTCTAATATGTCCCTAGGGGTCCTAAGACCCCTAGGGACACATATGTTGTCATGGAATGGGTCAAAATGTGTCATAGGGCATCCTATGACCCTCTTCAACCCATATAAACAACTCTAATATGTCCTTAGGGGTCCTAGGACCCATAAGGACATATGTTGTCATGGAATGTGTCGAAAGGGGTTATAGCTCATCCTGTGGCCCCCTTTGACCCATATAAATGACTCTAATATGTCCCTAGGGTGCTAGGACCCCTTAGCACATAAGTCATTATCGAATGGGTCAAACAGGGTCATAGATCATCTCTTGACCCCCTTCAACCCATATACGATTCTTATATGTCCCTAGGGGTCCTAGGACCCTGAGAGACATTTGCCATCATGGAATGTGTCAAAAGGGGTCATAGATCATCCTGTGACCCCCTTCAACCCATATAAATGATTTTATTATGTGTTGTCATGGAATGTGTCAAAAGCGGTCATAGCTCATCTTTTGACCCCCTTCGACCCATATAAATGATTCTTATATGTCCCTAGGGGTCCTAGGACCCCTAGAGAAATATGTCATCATAGAATGTGTTGAAAGGGGTCATAGGTCATCCTATGATCCCCTTCTACCCATATAAATGATTATAATATGTCCCTATGGGTCCTAGGACCCTTAGTGACATATGTCATCATGAAATGTGTCAAACGGGATCATAGGTCATCCTATGACCCCCTTCAACCCATATAAATGATTATAATATGTCCATAGGGGTCCTAAGACCCCTAAGGACATATGTCATCATGGAATGGGTCGAAAGGGGTCATAGGTCATCCTGTGACCCCCTTCGAGCCATATAAATGACTCTAATATGTCCCTAAGGGTCCTAGGACCCCTAAAAATATATGTCATCATGGAATGTGTCAGAAGGGGTCATAGGTCATCCTATTACCACATTCAATCCATATAAAAGATTCTAATATGTCCCTAGGGGTCCTAGGATCCCTATGGACATATGTTGTCATGGAATGCATCGATAGGGGTCATAGGTCATCGTGTGACCCCTTTCGACCCTTATAAACAATTCTAATATGTCCTAGGACATATGTCATCATGGAATCTATCAACATGGGTAATTGGTTATCCTGTGAGCCACTTTGACCCATATATACTATTCTAATATATCAAAAGGGGTTAATAGATCATCCTGTGACCCCTTGCGACCGATATAAAAAATTCTAATATGTCCCTAGGGTCCTAGGACTCCTAGGGACATATGTTGTCATGGAATGTGTCAAAAGGGGTCATAGGTCATCCTATGACCCCTTTTGACCCATATAAATGATTCTAATATGTCTCAAGGGTTCCTAGGTCCTAGGACCCCTAAGGACATATGTCATAATGGAATGTGTTGAAAGGGGTCATAGGTCATTCTATGACCCCCTTCAACCCATATAAATAATTTTGATATGTCTCTAGGGGTTCTAAGATCCCTGGGGACATATGTCATCATGGAATGTGTCAAAAGGGGGTCATAGGTCATCCTATGAGCCCCTCGACCCATATAGACTATTCTATTATGTCCCTAGTGGTCCTAGGACCCCTAGGGACATATGTCATCATAGAATGTCTGAAAAGGGGTCATAGGTCATCCTGTGACCCCCTTTGACTGATATAAATGATTGTAATATGTCCCTAGGTGTCCTAAGACCCCTATAGACATATGTCATCATGGAATGTGTTGAAAGGGGTCATAGGTCAGCCTATGACCCCCTTCAATCCATATAAACAATTCTAATATGTCTCTAGGGGTCCTAGGACCCGTAGGGTCATATGTCATCATGGAATGTGTCGAAAGGGGTCATAGGTCATCCAGTGACCCCTTTTGACCCATATAAACAATTCTAATAGAAATAATATATTAAAATAAATAATAATATAGTATAATAATGACATATATATATTAATATATATATATATATTATATTTAGAGATTATAATAATAATAATATATATATATATATAACATTATTATATTTAATAATAATTATAACATAATATATTATTATATATTATATTATATTATATATAATAGTTATGTTATTATTTTATATATTTATAGATTATATATTATATCTTTACATATTTCATAACTCAAATTAATCATATAAGTCACAAATTCATTTTTTCCTCCAATTTTTTTCTCGCCAGTCTCGAATATCTGATCTGATATTGGATATCAGATATGAAATCGAATATCTGATAAGGCTTGGGCCTTAATTTTTAGGTTTGGTACTTGGATAGGTAAAAACAAGTTAGAGAAGATTTTGAAGCTCATTTAGACTTCTTCAAACTCTATTTTTTTCATATCGCCACTTTTTGGCACACCGTGATCCTGCATATACCCATGAGAAAAGTTCTTTAATTTCATATGAGAAAAGTTCTTTAATTTCATATGTGAAAAAAAGTGATATATGGGTACTTGATAGTGGATGTTCTAATCATATGACTTGTGATACAAATAAATTTGTAGACATTAGACTATGCAAAGGTGGATACGTTAAGTTTTGTAATGATATTCCATGTGTTGTGAAAATAAAAGGTACAATTCAATTGCCTAACTAAATCAAGTGCGGAAATGTTTACTAGGTGGAAGGACTTAACTATAATCTGTTGAGTGTTGCACAGTTAATAAAATCAAGATACATAGTTGAATTCCATTATAAAAAGGCCAAGATATATGATAATGATGGTAAGTTTATTGGAAGTGGTGATTAGACAAGAGGTAACTTGTTCTATCTTAATTTATCTAATGAGACATGTTTATTTGCACAACAAGAAGATGTATGGTTATAGGACAAAAGATTATGTCATGTAAACTTTGACAATTTGGTGAGTATTAATAAATTGAAGAAAGTAAGAGGATTGCCAAAACTAAAGAATACTAACAATTCTATGTGTAAACAATGTCAATTGGGAAAAATGACAAAGTCTAGTTTCAAGAGAAAAATGTACACATCTAGTGATCTTTTGGAATTGGTTCATACTTACATTTTTGGACCTATTGATTTCCAAGCTATTGTGGAGGTATGTATTTCATTTTTTTTGTTGATGACTATTTTAGGATGATGAGTGTGATGTTTCTTGAAGATAAATCTAATACTTTTTAGATGTTTAAGTGGTATTTGGTGAGTGTTGAAAAAGAATTAGGAAAGATTGAGAAGTGTTTGAGATCTAACATAGGTGGTGAATTCATTTCAAATGAGTTCAATACATTCTACAATGATAGAGGAATTAAAAGAGAGATGTCAACACCAAGGACCCCTCCTCAAAATGGGATAGTAAAAAGGAGAAATAGATCAATAATGGATTGTGGAAGAAAATTGATTATGGAGAAGAATGTGCATAGAAGTATTGGAGAGAAGCTATCAGTACTATAAATGCTACACCTTTTGAACTATGGTATGGATATGCCCCCAATGTGAAATATTTGAAAATCTTTAGAAGAAAATGCTATCTATTCAAAGATAATTGGAATGGAAAACTTGATGTAAAAATTGATGAAGGTATATTCCTAGAATACTCAACCAAAAGTAAAACCTACAAGTATTTAAACTCTAACACTAACAAAGTTGTGGAAACTGCAAATGTGAAAGTTGATGAATTTGTAGCTAAGAAATGATATTGAATGTAAGGAAGAACCTAAAGATTAAAATACATTCATAAATGTGGATGATGGTGCTCCTAGCCCTCATATTGAAAAATAAAACCAAGCTAGAGTTTCTTTGTAGAAAGGGAAATAATGAAGTGCAACAACAAGTTGTTGAGCAATAGATAGTGGGTGTGAATTCATAGGCATGCAATACTAACCATTAGATAAATAATATTGAGCATGAAGAGCTAGAACCAAAACCTAAACAAGAAATAAATAATAAGCTTGAGATTCCTTTTCAAGATGAACCTATTGAACAATAGAGAAGGAGACCACCTGTGCTAGCTAAGTATGTAAAAAGACAACATTAACCTAAACAAATCATTGGAGATGCAAAATCTGGTCTTATGAAAAGAATGAGAATAAAAAATGATACATGCTTACTTTGTGAATTTTATCCCAAAGTAGTGAAGGATTCTCTAGACAATGAAGATTGGATCTAGGAAATGAATGAACAAATTGAACAAATTGAGAAGAATAATACTTGGACCCTAGTACCAAAACCAAAAGACAAAAGTGTAATTAGAAAAAAATGATTTTTTAGAAATAAGCTAATTGAAAATGGTGAAGTTACAAGGAACAAGGAAATATTAGTATGCAAAGGATATGCTCAAGAAGGAGTTGACCATGGAGATGTTTTTCTCCTATAGAAAGAAGGGAAGGATTCAAAACTCTACATGCATATTTAGCCTACAAGAATTTCAAGGTATATTAGATGGATGTCAAATCCACATTTCTAAATGGTAGAGTTTAAGATGAAGTGTACATAAAAAAAACTAAAGGATTTTTAGACCCAAAAAAGAAGAATATGTTATGTAAACCGAACACATATCTATATGGATTAAATCAAGCTCTAAAAGCATGGTATGAAAGACTACATAATTATTTGCTGAAGAATGGTTTTGAAAGGAAAAATAATAATCATAATCTATACTTAAGACTTGTAAGTACAATGAGGTACTACTATTTGAAATTATTCTTGATGACATTATATTTGGAGGAAAATAAGTATTATGCAAATCATTTGCTGACCAAATAAAGAAAGAATCTGAAATGTCAATGTTTGGTGAAATCAAATTCTTTGTTGGTTTGCAAGTATGTCAAATGAAGTTTGGTATTTTCATCACTTAGTCCAAATATATCAAGGGGATGCTTGAAACATTTGGAATCGAATAAACTAGACTGGTGAGCACACCTATGTCTATAGAACATAAATTATCTAAGAGTGATGAATCTGTTGATGTGGACCAGATACTATACAGATCAATGATTAGAAAATTGTAATATGTTGTTCATAGTAGACCTAATATTTCATTAGTTATAGGTATAGTTTCTAGATTTTTAGAAAATCCTAAGGAGAATCACATGATGGAAGTGACAAGGATATTGAGATATCAAAAAGATAAATAAAACTATGGATTGTATTACAATAGAAGTGATAGATTTGAACTAATCGTATTCACTAACTCTAATTGGGAAATAAATATTGATGATAGAAAAATCACTAGTGGGGGTGCATTTTTCTAGAAAAGAGATTGGTGTCATGGACAAGAAAGAAACATAATAATATTTCCCAATCAATAGCTAAAGCTGAGTATGTGGTAGCTATAGTGAACTGTTCAAACATTATGTAGATCAAGCAACCACTAAAAAGAATGAAAGAAGAAATTACAAATTTAGTGGTTATCTGTTGTGATAACACACGTGCTACCAACATATCAAAGAATACAATGATGCACACTAAAGGAAAGCACATTGCTATCAAGTCTCACTACTTGAGAGAAGGAGTTCAAGACAGAGAAGTTAAGTTAGAATTTATGCATACCAGAGAACAAATCCTAACATATTCACTAAAGCCTTAGCTAAATATGCTCATGAATATCTTAGAGTTAAACTAGGGGCGATTCCCCTAAGAAAAGCAACTTAAGGAGAGATGGTTCATTGCATCAAATGTACTAATCAAAATACCTTACACATTGATGCAAACAATATTGCTTAAGGAGATGCCTAAGGTAGTTAAGAAAAGCACACAAGGAGAATAGGATTACAAATCAGTCAAACATAGATGACAAAATTCAGCCAGACATGTAAAAATCTACATACTCAAGATCTATGAAGTAATTGAAGCCATAAAGAAAAAAATGAAAGTGTCTTTGGAATTGTTTTCAAAGAGGGAGATAATTACTAAAGAGATGATGAAGAGATATACTATAGAGGGAGAGAATTACTAAAGAGGGAGAGATACATAATCAAAGAGGGAGAGATTGGTCTCAGAAACTTAGAGGGAGTTTCTGAAATTATAGAGATGAGAATCAAAATTAGAAACTAAAGATATTGGTCACTCATGATAGCTAGTGAAATCTTTTGGATTGTATGGAATCAAAGAGGGAGATTGTACTCTTGTACAAAAAAATATTGTAAGGTGTTGGCATCAATTCCAAAGAGGGAGATTGTTGGAAACTAAAATTAGAACAATTGTTGTATTTTCATTGATGTCAAATCTATTGATAAGACATGTTGCTATCTAATCTAATTTTCATATCTATTTAATTGATGAAGAGGATTTGAGAGGTTTCTCATAACAAAAGCACATGGAGGAAAGCTTGAGTTATGAAAAGGAAGCTACAATGGACATTTGATTAGTTAGACTTTGACAAGACAAGGTGATTGTTTCTGTCATGTGTTGATGTTCAAGTATCTACAGTATGAGTCAAGATAAACTTGATCATGAAATAGAGTAAAATATTAAGGAATGTTGGGTGATGCTAGTGTCAACCGAGCAATAGTAAGCATTCAAAAAATTTAGTGTTCACTGAGCATCAGTATTTATTGAGAAAAAAAGTTGATGCCTAGCTAGAAGTTATATAGTGATGGATAAATTTAGTAATGATCGAGTGTTAGAACTTGATAATGGCCAAGTGATAGTATTTTAAACACATACGAGGAATCATAATTTCCAACTAACTCAGTTGATTTCTTGGGATATAGAAAGCATGTTGAATATAAATATTGATGAATAGGATCATTTAGTTCAATGAGAGGATTAGATATCATATCTAATGAACAAATTTGATGAGTAGTTTCTAGAAAAGAAGGAAGATGAATAGATACATTGAACCTGATGAATTGAATCGTGAACCCTAAGATCTATGATGATTTTAAAAACAAAAAAGGACCAAAATCATCTATTTAAGGAGGTGCAGAGCCAAACTTTAGTATATGCACATGAAGGGGTTAGAGGAGTGTGAATGAGATATGCGATAATGAAAATAGAGTAGAGAATCTGTGCATGTTTCCATTAGGAGGGAATAAAGATACTAAGGTTGCTAAGATAATCTAAGAAGAATGCTTAATTTTTTTGTGAAGAGAAGGGTGATTCTTAAAGTGTTCCCAAGAGAACCAAAGATAAATGTGATAAGGCTTATCAAATAATCAAAACATGAACTAAATAGAGATTTGAAACTACAAACTAAGTTGTATCCATATAGATCAAACCCTATTGTTTTCTTTATAATCATTGTGAATAGTTTGTATTGGCATCCTTTTAAGCAAGGTGATATTCTAAATGAAATGATCAAAGTCCTTCGACAAAGTCACTCATAATAGGGTCATTAAATCCTAAAACTAGGTCACATTTCATAGTGTGTATTATAAACTTTTAATAGGGTTGGCTCCTGATAGAGATCACTTTAAAAGAGTAAAAACGTGGTGACATGTTGCTAATGTTTGTTCCCAAACTGGGCTTCCACATTAAATCTTAGTGTCAAACTTGTGTTGAATTTTTAATGATTTTCTACATATACATGTTTACATTCAACAAAGTTTATAATCTTAGGTTAGTGAACTACTACTAATTTTGTATATTAGTATATAATAGATACAAAGTTACAATAGGATAAGCAGAACATATATTATTTGTTGTTTGATTTTTCAAATGGTACTTATGGACCTCGAGTAACTAATTCACCCTGCCTCTCAGTTATTCTAAACATTATGTCAATTATGTATCAATTGTATTAATATCTTGGCTAACATATGTGTATTAATCAAGGTAGACTGAGTGAGTTTTTTAAGCTCTTAATAGGAAAAATCCTTCATATGGGAGATCATCGGAGGTGATAAAAATTGTACCCCTAAGAAGAAAACATTGTTTTTGTAGTAGTGAAGATTTGTCGGTGTCATCACCACCCTAGTTTTACCTTCACCTTGGAGCATTTTAGGGTTATTAAATCATTGTGTTATTCATTGATTATTTACTTTAATGTTTATGGTTATCATCAATAGCTTAGATCTTATACATCATTACAGTGAATGTTTGTATGCTTTACAGTATTATTATTACAAGGGTTTAAAATGAGAGATATTAGTTTGATAATTATCTCAAAGGATAAAAGTTTTATAGATCTTGATTCTTCCCCTCCCCCCCACTTCTCAATATCTTTCTTTCCCAATAGACTTCTAATAATTTTTATCAAATCTTAGTTATCTTAGCTAAATTCTAACCACTTGAAAGTTAAGATCTTGGAGATGGAGGCCTTCAAGTTGGGAAAGATCATTGAAAATAAAAATATTGATAAACAACTTTTATTGTAATAACTTGAAGGAGAAAGAAAAGAATTGAGGAAATCCTTAAAGAAAAAGGAGCCAGAAATCCAGTAGAATGAAACTCAATATCAAGAAGATACTAAAGGTTTACTTGATGATAGAAATTCTAGTGAAAGTGATTTAGTACTAGCAGATCTATTAGAGAAGAGCAAGAGCACATTGAATGAAGAGGTAAGCAGACTAAAGAAAGAAACTAAAATCCAAATAGTAAGATTGTGTGAGGCCATTGAACATAAAAAGAAAGTTGAAGAAGATAAGATTCATATGATTATAGGACTTGATGACATGAAAAATGGAAGGTAAAGGTTTACTCAAAATAAGTTGGGCATGGCTAACAAATTGTTCCTTTGAACTCAGGGGTTCTATGTGAAGGATGTGGGGATTGCAAATCTAAAGTCTAAGAATGAACTAACATGAGAGAGAACTCATTGAAGGATTAAAAAAACCTAAAGAAGCAATGAGATACTATGAAGAGATGATGTGATCTTAAAGAAGACCCCATGATACATTTTTTCTAGACTATACTAGGCATCTATCATCTACCAAGGAAGGAGAATCATCAAAGAGGGAGACAAAAAAGAGTAAAAAAACTTAAGAACAAACCCACATGCTATAACTATGGAAAGGTAGGCCATGAATCAAACATCAAAAAAATAAAAATTGGTAAGCAAAATCCTAAGTCCAATTTATTGGTAATTTATTTAACTACAAGAAGAAAGGACATGAAACACATGAGTATATATCAAAGGATAGTAATACACAACACCTACATTTGAAGGATATTTTTACTATTGTTAGAAGTATGGACATAGAGATAAAGAATGTAGATCAAAAGAAAAACCTAACTGGACAACTCATAATCAAGGAGAGACTCTTAAGAAATCATGGTAATTATGGTCATGTTATAGTAAATTGTATCAGGACACATTTCAAAGGTAAATCTGAGAGTTAGATGAATAGAAGTTTGGTTTGTTATAGTTGTCACAAGATTGAACATGTGAGTAGGAATTGCTTTACCTAAACAACAACACCTAGAAATGAATAAAATAAAGGAAAAAGTATTGGTGATGTTGAGAAGACAAGGAACTAGATCATTCAAACCTAGAGGAAGAAGGATGAAGCCTATAGTAGTAGACCTAGTCAAGATGAGATCACCCAATCCAATGGATCAGGAGACTCCCCCACCTCAAACTAAGAAAAATAGAGATATGAGGAACTCTATATTTCAAATGCTATATTTTACATAACCTCCTATGTTTGAATGTATTGTGGTCCATATCTCCATAAGATGAGATGCACGAGGGTAGTTCTAAAGTGTGATGTAAGTAGAGGACATAGATATTGAGTTGGAGCATAGTTGTTTCTGAGTAGTTGTACTAATGTTAGTTGTGACTGAATCATAGTATGCGTTGAGTTGTTTTGTCGATCGAGTTAATGTGTTGACTGAGCTAGTGAATGAAAATATGGACATCGAGTTGACTTATTTGATCTATGATAGCTATCACACATTTTGTATTCACCTACTATATGTATAGAACATTAATGAGGCCCTAAAATTGAAATCTTTCAAGTTTTTATCAAAATTTTAAAAATCATTTTGGGCACAATACATTTAGTTTTTTTTTGAAAGAAGAGTAATTTTGAGCACCTAAAGCATTTTATTGGTGACTGAAAGAGTGGTTGAATGTGTGGCATCAACAAGAGTGGAAGTAGTAAAAAGAGTTGTAGCTACTGAGTTACACAACAATTGTATTTAAACCCTAACTTGACAAAAAGGCACAATGATCATCATCCAGAGTGAAGAATCAAGGTGAAGAGGTAAGAAATGTTCAATTAGTATAGAGAGATAAATGTCCACCTCTGAACTTTAGAGTTGTGTTAGAGATTGCAATGAAGCATGATCCCTTGTGTGACCTATCATGCATCCCACTGAAGGTACTTATGATACATGATGTTAGATCATATTATATGTGTAAAGTTAGTAAAATTAGTGATTATGAACCAAGGGAAGCATATGAGAAGATGTGTCTTAATAGAGAAATGAAGGATGACCACAAGCATATTTCCAACAAAGGGTTAGTTCATACCCTAGAATTCCTTGGTAACTTTAGGATTGAATGGATTAAAATAATTCCAAGCCAAATTCATGATATACATCTATGGTTGGAAAATAAACTAGTAAAAATTATAAAGGACATAATTTTCTTAGTGACAGGTTACCCTACTATCAATAGGAAAAAGGTAATGAGATGTCAGAGTAAGGAAGACATTGAGGCAAAAACATTCGTGCTATATGGAAGAAACAAGAAATGATAATTTCAATGATCAAAAATCCTGAAATTGAGTTTAAAGTGAGAGTGATAACTCATATATTTTATCAATCGAGTAAACTGGACATCTTTACATGTGTTGTAGTTGGTCGCAAGCTTGGAAGATGGTAAAGAAGGATCATTCTTACGATCTTGATGAGCTACATATAATAGAGTTGGGATAAAACTTGACAACAATAAGGAAGGAAAATAAAACAATGTGTAAGTTTGATTCTATAATTGTTTATATATTTTTGTATGTACAAAACTCATTTCCTACTATTCGAGATATTATCTAGGAAAAAGGTAGACCAATTGCACAAAAACTTAATAATTTCATTCAACAAATAGGAGATAATTTAAAAAATTTAATGGATAGTTATTTGAGGAGTTAAAACAAAAGACGAGGAAAAGAACTAGAATTCCAAAATACTTAGTTGAGAAATTTCATGATGATGTATGCTTTATGGTTGACACTAATCTTACATATGTGCAAGTTGTGATACCTAGGGTAGCATGGTTGAGGTCATTTCCCTATGACTTCATTATAGATGAAACAACTATAGCTACCACAAAATTATTGGTTCAACCAGTGGACTAGAAAGCCAAAATCTTTGGTAATTATGAACAAGAGAAAGCCAAGATGAACATTGGCTTGAAAATAACTACATTGGAAAGAAAGAGAAAGAAAATGAAGAAGAGGAGGAAGATGATGTAGAAAATAAAGGTAAATAAATAGTTGTGGCTGAGCCTAAGGAAAAAAAGGGAAAACATATCATTATTACCAAGCCCATAGTAAAGGAAAGTCTAACTATAAGTATAGAAAGATCAAGAATAAGGGAAACTACCGCTACAATATTAGCCAAGTCACAAAAGAAGTTATTGGTGAAGAAAATTGAAGAAATGATCTCACAAAAGAGGAAACAAGTAGAAAAGAAGATAGAGTCGAGCCAACCTGCAAAGAAACCAAGAAGAATGAAACTTCTAAAGAAAGAATGAGATGAAGAAAAGAAAAATTTAGATGACATCAGTCAATTTAAGAGAAATTAACAAACCTCCCACTAACATTGATGAAATTTTTCAAAATATAAAGAGTAGTACAGGTTTGTCAAGATTTAAATTCATTAAATTTGATAAGTTAGAAAAGGATGAAAAGATAAAGATAGAATAGGTAGTATAAGTAGAAATTATGGCTACTTTAAATAATACAGCATTAGACATAGGAAATCATGTTCTAGATGAGTTATACAATAAGATTGATGAAAGATGGAAATTTTTCATAATGATGGAAAAGAAAATTAGAGAGGTCACTTTAGCTCAAACAATGCCCGATTCATCAAGAAAAAAAAAATGAAAATTTTATGGAGAAATATAAGAATAGATTTGTTCCTAAATATAGAAGATTTTCAGTATTGAAGAATAAAATTGAGTATTTTGTTCATCAAAACAAGTTTATTTGGAAAATGATATTTGGCCTCATCCTTGATAAAGAATAAAAGAAAGATAAGGACACATTAGGTTAGATTGAACTAGAGAACACAGAGGACATCAATGAGCCTAAAAATCTTGAATAGATTATTAGACAAAAGGTACAAGAAAGTGAAAAAAGAGGTAGTTACTGTTGAGGATGTACCTAATGATACCAGTATGAATATAAATGTCTTGATCGAAGAAGATCTTAAAAGTGAAGTGCTTCATACTTTGTTACCATTCTCTACCCCTATGCTAATACAAGTGCAAGATTATCACATACCAACTATAGATACTTCAATTAGCACATCCACACTTATAGTTGAGTGGAAGGACATATATGGTGATACATAAGGAGATAGTAAAAAGAAACATGAGATGTTGGTAAGAACTACAGGTATTACACCTACCAAGAATGAACAAAAAAATCAAACCACAAAGGAAAATGTCATAAAAGAAAGACAAAGAGGAGAAGAAAATATGAAAGTTCTAGCAGAAGATTTTGCAATAAAATACTTTGGACCTCACTAAGAGGGAAACAAAGAGAGTGGACATCAAATTTGTGGAAGTAAACTACAAGTGACTACAACACATAAATCTTGTGATCAAACAACTTTGCCACATGATAAAGGAGAACACAAGGAAAAGAAAAGTGTAGTGGTAACTAGATCAAAACAAACAATTGTACAACTCAAGACTAGGGGAGAAATTTCTAAACCAAGTGGTTCTGAGAGCACACAATTCAAGCTTCAAACACATAGTATTCAATTATTATTTTTGATCTCTATTAATCCTATTTCTAAAGGAAAGAAGAGCAAGAAAAAGAAAGTGTAGACACCTTGAAAGTCAGTGACATTGGATGAAGTCATTGTGATTCCCAAAATTTTCACTAATAAAGTAACATTTGATAAAAATGCAAATTTTGCAAGATCTATTGCCTAGGAAGACCAAACAGGAAAAGATGGGGAGGGAGAAACAACTAATGAAGGTGATATGCAATATTAAGGACATTTTCCTTGAACCATTTTATGTGGAAAACATAAATGAAAATGTTCCTATTATAGTTTAGCTAGTTCAGATTGTGGAAAAAATTAATGATACCAATGTTGACTACAATGAAAAGCTAATGGAGTGGAATTCCAAAAAAATTGAAAAGAAATTTATTGAAAAGGTGACCACTCAAATTGCATTAAGAAAAGTAGATTTATCAAATCTTATAAATATTGTAGAAGAAGTTGTAAAGGACATTCTTTCATTGTACAAAAAGATATGTGATGTTGAATTCTTTACAAAGGAGAATCAAGACCTCATTGATAGGGAGCAATCAAATTTAAAGTCAACAGCACATACATTCAACATGTATGTAAGTTCTAGTTCAATTCATTTCAATAAACTAATTTTTTCCCAAGGGAGACTAGCTAAGTTGGTGGCTAATGATGGCAAAATAATGGCTAAGCTAATCTCCATTTAGACAATCCTATTAAAGCTCAAGTAAAAGTTATGCAAAGAGATCTTGCATCAGCCAAGGAGGTAGCACAAAGAGATACAAATCTCTCAATGACTAACAGTTTAATTGAACTACCTTATACACTAGAAATAAAAATTTAATTGTTGGAATTAATTAGAAATAGTTGGGATCATATTTTAGACATGATATTATAGTTACACAAACCATTTTTGGATAAGTATGGTTTAACTCCTTTACCATGGCAGCTATAAATGGAAAAAACAAGGGGGAAATTATATAGAAGCAAAAAATGGAAATGGATATGATCAAGGTATGTAATGTAGAAATCAGAACAATTTTGATCATGAATGCAATATGTATTAAATTTTGTACTGATACTCATTTTGGAGTCTGATTATGTTAGAAGGCATGTATATATAATGTACATATTGTAGTCTTTATGAAAATCGAGTCATAGTCTAAGGGGAGTACTATTTTCAATTTTGAATGTAATGCTTAATCATGAAAAAGTATTTTTGCCACTAATGTCAAAGGTAGAGATCATTGATCCCTAAGCCATGTTGTCTATTAGTGCCAAACCCTTAGTTATTTACAAGGCAAGATTGGTCGGTGATCACTACAACTAATTCATCCCATATAGGTTGAGGAAGCCAATTGTCACCAAGTACTCCAGTATATGCCAAGTTGAGTATGTTAGCCAAGCAAAATGTTTGTGTCAAACCATCAAATGTATAGTATGTGTTGAGTACATAGATATGATAAGTATAGTGGATGTTGAGTGTTAGTATATGAGTTTAGTCATGGCCAGGCATTAGGAGACTTTGAGTATTGAGCAAGCCAGTCTTGACATCTTTATTTTAGATTGCACAAACAACTAGGTAAACTATTTGTGTTAGTCTAGAGATTCTTTTATTTGATCAAGGAGTTTTTATGGAGATAATTTCACATTTTGTTATGCATAATTAATCCTAATTCAAGATGATTAACCAATCAAAAAAAATGAAAGGTATAAGAAGCATAAGTGAAGAATATGGATCATTGATTTTAATCTAGAAACTTCTCCTATTGGTTATAAAAAGAGGATACAAACCCTATTTTCATATTGTGTATGTGTGTGTACACAAGAAGAAAATTTTTATGGCTACAAGAAAAATTTGATGGAGAATCAGAGAGAGAAACTAAATATTATAGTAAAGTGCAAAGAAGAGTTATATCCAATCATGGATAGGATGAGACATTAGAAAGAGGAGATATGTTACCGAGCATTAGAGTGCTAACCAAAGGATCAAGTAATGCTACAAGTAAATTAGGATAAATCTTTTAATAGAGTGGTCCTAACAACCTATTGTGGTTCATAACGCATAACCCATTTTGACCCCTACTTTATTTTTTAGCTTTTTAGATCCCTAGTCTAGGGTCTAAGTCTTTTCTAGGATTTTTCCTAGTATCTTTAGCTAACGTGGATCTCTACCAAAAACCCAAATTCTCATAAATCATTCTTTGAAGGGGAAAAGACTTTTTTTTTTTGTAAAGATGCACACTAACATACCTAGCACACCTCACTAGGTGTGCTAGTTTACTAAATCACAAAGGAAAGTACTCAACTCTTCGACGTTACCAGCTAGGAACCTGTGCACCTAGGACCCCTCACCCCTCTCCTCACCTTTATTTTCCACTTTGAGCTCTAGTCCCTTGCACCTGCATAGCTCCTAAGGTGTGTGACTCCACCTCACCTTTTCCCTCACCTACACATAAAGAACATACTAAACATTAAAAATATAAGAAACAAGGAGTGCAAATAGGGCACCTCCTAAGGTACACTAGGTTTGCACCATGTTTCTTTGTTACATTAACTAAAATAGAACATTAATAGAACTCTAAACTAATGTTTAGTCTTTAGCTAGTGAAAGGTTTGTAGCTATGCACCTTTACTAGGTAGAAGCTTTGCCCTTTGTGTCGTAAGCATGTGTACCTTGCACACCCCATGAGGAGCGCAAGATGTGTACCCTTATTATTTGAAGTATTGCATAAGAGAAAGTGCACCTAGTGCACCTTTGAGGTGTGCTAGGTGTGCTCCTTTTTTCTTTTTAGGGTTAGAAATAAGTTTTTAGATTTTTTTTTAACAGTTTTTGAATGTCAAGGTTTCTGGGCTGTATTTTGGTCATTATCAAGGTTTATTTAGATTGATTGTTCTTCACTTCCAGACTAATGGATCTTGATTTTTTGTAGATTCAATGGCTTCCTCCTCATCCTCCCTCACTACAAAGATGGTTCCAAAACCAATAGTTTTCAATTTTTAAGGCGTTCTCACAAAGTCATGCTTCCAAGATGAGTATTCAAAGATCTGGGACACTGATTTTGGCCAAATTGATTGGAATGCTTTCCTAGTTCTATGCAAAAAACCTACTAAGAGGTCCCCCATGATATCTTCTCTTATTAAATAAAGGTTATTTAATGCAACATCTCACCCAAGTATCGATACAATCATCAGAATTGATCATGGCATTGGTGGAGAACGATGTTTTAGAAGAAGAATTATAAAAAGTATAACTAGAGAGATCATGTTAGATATAAGACCTAACCACATATAGAAGGTATTCCATCTTTTGAGGGTAGATCAGTATATCAAATTAACATATCATCAGTTGAAAATATGGTATAGAGAAGATGGAATAGAAGCATCTAAAATCATTCAATCCTCATATCTCATTGAGAAGACTTCTCTCAGATGCAAAGAAAGAAAAGTGGGCATGACAAGAGGCTATATGAAAGATGATATCAAATATTCTATAATACTTTTGAGTAGGGTCATGGGGTTACCAGCATCAAGACACCTACATATATGGATGGTACACTTCATTGAGACTATCTGGGATTGTTAAAAAAGGGCAACATGTAAGATGCAAATGCATGGCCTTATATAATATACCCTCAGTTGGTGAAGAAAAAGATTTTAGAGTACAACAAGGAATATGGAATAGTGAATGATGCCTTTATTTTCACAATCATTTTATTCATTAAATGGGATTATGCTAAAAGGATGTCAGATGAGACAGTGACAAAGATTATATAAATTGGCACCTATTACATCCAATATAGGACATTCACTTATTTGAGGGTAGTGGGTATAACTATCAATCCCAAGAACCTCCCTAGGTATCCATGTGATAGATTTATATTGCTAGAGATTTCTTGATAGCTCTTGTCTACATATGACAAAGTAACGAAGCAACACAAGAGAACTTGGGCATCACCCATTACAATAGGACCATTTAGTGTGGTCTAGAGATGGGATATTCTGAATTTTGAGTCTGAGTAGGATCAATATCCCTTGGATGAATATAACTCTCCTCTTCCTTATTTTGATAACACTGGAAGAGTACAATACTTAGTGGGGAAATAGTTCCAACATGAAGATGTCAAAGAGAACCATTGGATGAATGCACTGGATGACTGTAAAATTCGTATAAGGGATTATTGTAGGATGACTATCCATTTGGTAGGTGGTGCCTTGAAAATAAAGGTCCCTTTAAAGGTAGTATAGAAAGATACTGAAGAGGTCCTAGATCCATTGTATAATAGAGATAATATTTTTGATCAACTTATTATGAATACAGAGATTGATGAGGAAAATTTAGATATCAATCATAGGGCTAGGCATGTTATCCAATTGACCAAGGATTGGATCAAAAGACCATTCAAGCTAGATCCAATTCCTCAAGTGGTAGTTTTCCAAGCTACAACCTGCCCAACAAAATGTAGAGGAGTAAAGGTGATAGTGCACACTTTCAAAGTTTAGTCCCCAGTGAGGCCAGAAATAGTGCACCAACTTGACAAAGAAGTTGAATACTATAGGGCTCAAAAGGGTAAAGACAAGAGGAAAATAACTTTTCCCCAACAAGCTAAGCTAGAAGAAGGAACAACTAGAGCACCACACAACAGAAGGAGTGGAGAATGTAGAAGTTATGTAGACCTAGGATAATCCTCAAGTGCCATTGACAAAAAAAGGGCAAGGAGGAGTTGAAATAGAAATACAAAACTCTAGTCAAGAGGAGACAAAAGGTGATTAGAAAGGTTATCACTTTTCCATCAGTACCAAAGGTCATTCCAAAAGAGGAAGAAGAGGATGATGAAGATGAAGAAGATAACCTCCCTTTGAGCTAGAGGATTCATCTTCCCAGGGCCACAAAGTTAGAGCAGAGAGGAAGCTCCACCATTACACCACCATCCATTCCCACTCAGCCAATTCATTCTATGACTTCAGAAGCTAAGTTACAATAATGGATTGATTAGTAGGAAAATGAAGGGACTGATGTCTTTCAGATGTCAAATTTTGATTTCATCTTACTAGGCACTAAGTTGGTGGGAAATAAAATAAGGGATACTCTAACTAATCAACCTCAATAACAGGTTTGGAGTCAATGACCACCTCAGCCAAAAGGACCCAAAATAGCTCCACCATCACCAAATCTATAGTCTGTTTGTGTGGATAAAGGTTCAGCTACTCCTCTGCCTCTGGTAACAAAGAATAGGTCCAAGTAGAATAGGAAGAAGAGCCACAACAAATACTGCTAATGAAGTGTCAAAGGAAGGGAAGATATATGAGCAATATTAGTATACTTCCCAAGAAAAAGAGGTGAGGATAGTGGACCCAATATATTTAGAGATGCCATTATGGATCTCTCACAAAAGGAGAAGACTCCAGAGAGGAGTGATAAAGGAAAGAGCCTAGTAGAAGAAAACTCCTTCTTCTTCTAAAGGTAAATCTCTGATGGAACATGCTCTGAGATGGCTTAGGAAAGAAGCAATGATTAGAAACAAAAGGCAATAGTATTCTACTAAGGAAGAAGGAATGAGAGAATTAATTGAAGCTCTTAAGAAGCCTAAGTCACCTGTAGAAGATGCATAAACACTGGCCTTTGTAATGAGCGATCATAATCAAGACTTGTTTGCCCATGTTGCTATCCCTCCTCTACATGCGAGTATTGAGGACTTAACCTCAAAATATTATCAAAGCAGGGAGCTTGTGCTTGGAAAACCCATAATGGAAACTTCCAAATTAATGGTGACAATGGGAATCAAAGAAGTGTTTAGGCACTTAGAATAGGATGAGACTAAATTGATAACTCTTTAGAAGTAGAATGAGATTCTAAAGGGATATCTAAATGAAGTAGTTGTTCCATTAGATCTTGAAAATCTTGAGGAGACTTTAAATGTGACACTTGAGAAGGGGGATAAGGAGAATGTGCAACTTGATCCATTTTTGAAGGCTTGTCAGCAATGGTGACAAAGTTTTGAAAAGAAAGGTGTGCAAATTATACAAAGAAATCTTAAAATTCCTACAACATATGGAAAATAATATGAATAAGTTGGTTTCTATCTTAAACCAAGATTTTGGGTTAATGGACAAAGTACATACCAGGGGCAAAGACCTACAAGCATTATAATCAATCAAGGGTCAAAGGTATCATATGTTAATGGATGTATATATAGTGCTAATAAAATTGATAATTGAATAGAGAAGATTATGGATGACAATAAAGTAAATGAAAACATTAGATGTGGATATTCATAAGCCCAAGGATCAAACCCAAGAGAAATTTTTGTAGGCAAAAAGACATTATAGTGATGCGTGCTTAGACATTTTTGAAGATAATTCACAAGATGTAATGACTACAGAAGAAATTGTTGAACAATTTTGGAAGACTTTTGAAGAAGCTTCCATTGATGAGGATATCAGACATGCATTTAAGATAGAAGAGGCAGTGTTGGGTTTGGATGTAAAATTGGGAGACTTTGAAGAGACTCGCATCGAGGTAGGGAACTATAGGTAAAAAGTGAAGGAAAAAAATTAAGCTTTATATTTTTAAGAAGCAATTCAAGTTATTGAGATTATAGAGAAATTCAAGAACAAATACCTAGACATAGCTTTGGTATGAAGGGGAACAAAACCTATAAGCTAGCATTTTAGTTTTGACACTTGGTAAATTTTTTCGTTTTTGGACCTACTTCCAAGGTGCACTAGCTTTTGAGGTGTGCCAAGTGCATAGGTGTGCTAGGTGAGCTAGATGTGCTACTTTCGAGGTGCACTTCTTCTCAAGTGCAACAGACATTTTTGAAGAAGTCAAAGCTGTGCCAATAGTTAACTTCTAGTTCCAAATTTAGAGCTTTCCATGCATCGAAAATGTATTTTGATGGTAGTTTAACTCTTGCAAACATCTAGCAAATGTAGAGCTTCTATTTTTGGCATCTCTAGCGACTCTTACATCATCTAATGGATTTCTTCTTCTTATTTTCTCATGCTTCTTTGTTTTAAGACATGTAAAGGCTCATGCACCCATCTAATAATATGAATAACATGGATCGATTCCTACTAAGCAACAGTTAGAGAGTCAATTTGCACATAAATAGATTTGTTTTATTAGTTTAGAAGCATATGTTTTCATAAAGAGATCTCTCACTCTCAACAAAAATTGAGGAGATGATTTCTTATAAATTTAGGAATGTAATATGTATTCCAGGTCATTATTTTGATGCAATAATATATGCTTTTGGTGCTTTCATTTGGAGTGTAGTGATTCTTGCCTAAGTGTGGTATATTTTGTGAATGTATGTTCATGGAGTGTAATGGAGCCAATAGTTTTATTGCATTATTTTGATTGATCAATCTTTTAATTTTGGTGTTTTCTATGGGTTTACAAATTTCACTAATATACTTAGTTCAACAAACATCTTATGAGTACTAAATTCCCATCAACAATTTCATCAGTGTAATTAAGGAAGTGTTGCTTCTATTTTCATTGGTTGCCTATTGATATTTTCAGAAGCTTAACTCATAGATGCATTGTTTTTGTAGCTTATGCCCATTAGGGATTTACTTTTCAAATTATTTTCTTAAACTTCTTATTACCCCATCTTCATTATTTGCTTTTACAAACATTTTTTTAATTTAGGAATTCATATAGTTGCATTGTTAGATTGCATTCATAAAAAAATTAAAAAATACAAAAATATATTTATTTTTGTGTACTTATTCTTTTGAAATAGCAAGCAGATTCAAAATCTTATTTGAAATTGGTTAGAACCCATAAAGGCCTCCTCATGAACACTCAGATTTATCTTTTACTGAGTAGATTCCAGTAGGTCACAAGATCACCCAGAACCTTGGAGTTGGTCCCAAATTGGCTTTTCAAGAGAGAAGTTTGAAAGGATTCTTGCTATTAAGCATTGTGCAAAATGATAGATCAACACAACCCTTTTAAAATATCCTAACAAAGTTCTTACTTAGTTGTAAGTTTTAAATATTTTAATCAAGGTAGACTAAATAAGTCTTATAAGCTCTTAATAGTGTAGAACCCTCACAAGGAAGATCATTAGGAGTAATAAAATTTGTATCCCTAAAAGAAAAAAATTATTTGTGTAGTAGTGAAAATTTGTGGGTGTCATCCCCACCCTGGTTTTACCTTCACCTTGGAGGGTTTCTTGGTTACCAAATCATTGTGTTATGCATTGATAATTTACTTTCATGTTTATGCTTGTGATTAGTAGATTACATCTAATACATCATTATAGTGAAAGTCTACATGATTTATGATATTATTGCTATATGGATTTAAGGTGAAATATGTCAATTTGATAATTATTTGAAAGAGTTAAAGTTTCTTAGATCTTTATTCACCCCCACCCCCTCTCAGTATCTTGCTTTCCCAATAGACTTACAAAAAATAACTTCTTTTTGGTTTGGTGAAATCCTTGTATAATCAAAACAAAACTTTTAAATTAATGTTCTCAATGCATCAACAACAACCTTGTCTTGCATGGGAGTCTACCTAAGAATGACCAAATATGATCATTACTATTAATTTCCTTAATTTTATCTTGCCTCTCCAAGTTTTTTTGTAATGTTGTTCTACTTATCTTTAATGTTGCTATTGTTCTTCTTATTATGTGAGATTTTTTTATTTCCTTTCCCACTATGGTTGATGTGAGGACACATTGACTATTATTAGCATCTTTAGTACATGATTTTGAACCAATAGCTTGATATGCATCAAAAAGGTTTCTCACAATGATTCTTTCACTACCATTTTTAGGTGTTCCTAACCCCAAAATTATCATTATCTCTCTAAATTTCAGATTTTTAATTATATCAACAACTAATTGACATCTTTGACTTACATTTAATTTTTCAAATAGTTATTCCATATCTTATTAACTATTCTTCTACAATTATTTTATGATATTTGATCATGGATTAGCCTCAAAATATTTTCATCAATTTCAATTAGATCTAGGAGCTATAGACAATGGTGCATTGCGTACATTAGGTGCATTAGATGATTTAGGTGCAAGAGGTGAATTAGCTGCATGTTCTTGAATTTTAATTGTTGTGTGCTCTTAGATCTCATTTTCTATGCTAATTGCATTAATTTCAATCAGTGTGTACTCTTGAAATTCATTTTTCTACATTAGGTGCATTCATCATTTCAATATCTATTGGTGCATTCTCACCAGTCACATCATGTGTGTTTGATGCTCTAGCTTGATGTGATCTCCTCATATGCTTTCTTTATTTTTCCTTCACTTCCTATTGTGCCTTAGTTGATCTTCTCTTGTTCTTTCCCATTGTCGATAACCTTCTTGAATTTTTTTTTTTTTGCAAAATTTTGTTATAAAATGAATTGAAATTGGTATAGTAACATGAACAAAAACTCAAAAAAAAATTCAACTCAATCATTTCCTATAAGTGTGAAGTTACAATGATTATAAAAACATGAACAAGACACACAAGAACTTGAAATTTTGATTATTTCAAAGAATGAAGATATAAAAAATGTGTACCTACGACATAGCACTAGGACCTTGCAAAAGCTGGCAATGGCAGTTTAAGATCATTAAGAAGTTAATATTTGCATAATGTGTAATATGTGGTCATGTTATTAATACCTAGAAATATAAAGTTCTTATTTTCTATAATGCCAGAATCATGATTATGTAAGTTTGCATTAGAAAGGACTAAATCATTACAACTAGTTATCCATAACCCCATTAGGTTATGCAGAAAGGGGATAGGAAGAGAGTGAGAGAGGATAGGATGGAGAGAGATGGAAAGAGAGGGAGGGGGAAGGTAAGGTTGAGGGGAAAAGGGAGAAGGTTATAGGATATGTATATGTATATATATTCTCAATTCCTCAAATGTCATCTGATTCCACTGAAAGATGCAAACACAATTCCAAAAATGGCTTTTGTTTGCGATGTGGGTTTTTAAAAAGTTAACATTATTATTTCTGGACAATTAAATAAATATGGTGAAAACATAGAATCAATCCCATTGCATTTTACCACATCACTCAAATGCAACATTTTAAAAAAAAGTTATTAAATCAATTTAACCCAATCTATGTTTAAATTGAACACTCAAAATAAACACATTACCTTATTCCAATTTCATGATTGAAATATGACTAATCACAGATATATATGAAACTCAAAAAAATATTAGTTTTGCAAGAGATGAATTAGCAAACTGTTTATAATTGAATAAATACACATCATAAGTTAAGAATAACCCCAAATAGTATTTCATTAATAATTAATTAGATTAAAATAAGAAAATATATATTTATTCTATAATTATTTTTACAATTGTTCAGAACCTAGCACAATATTAGAGATGTCAAATAATTTTACATTTCTAGACAACCAACTATCACAAAATATCAACACTTATCATATCTCTAATTATAGATGGGAACAATATTTTTCATTTAAGTTGGTCGTTGTTTATTTTGGTTGAAATCTTAGCTTATACATAAGTTCTGCTACGTTCATAGCAATCTGCTCCAATAACTCCCCTTGATCTCTATAACACACAAAATATGAATCTAAATATCAACAAATTATTAACAAAGAATAATAATAGCAAAATTAAATAAACATATATGATGATCCAAACATAAAATAAAATTACTATAGAAAACGAAAATTACCCTCTAAAAACGTAACCCTTTATGTATGAAACTTGATGAAGCGCCTTCTTCCAATCCTGAAGAACATGTGGCTCAAAATTTCCAGTGTGTTTAGGCTTTTGGAAGGCTCGAGAATACACACTCTTCTCATCTTTCATTCGGAGCTCCGAAGGCTCAACCCCATAAAATAATGGTATTATGGGAGCCCCTGTTTTCACTATCATCTCAAGCTCTTTCAAGCACCAAATAGACTCTGCATAATTAGCAGAAAAGATGACAAGATGCACATTTGATGAATAAATAGCTTCTTCAATTGCTTCAGGTATGGATTCTCCAGCCTGAATTGAATTCTTGTCGAGAAACACTTTGAATCCCTTGTTGTGAAGATTGTGAAAGATGAGGCTGGCCACAGATTCTTTCACATCTGCCCCACGATGGTTCAGAAATACATCATATCTTTGAGGAAGCAATGGAGAATGGGCATGCATGTTACATTCACTCACATAATGGTTCACTAGATTGGAAGGCAGAGCACATTGGGGATAACTGAAAGTGCAGAATGAAGAGAAAGTGAGGCAGAGAGCAAAACAACGCAGAATAATTTCCATCGCAGCAAAGTGAGAGAGAGGAAGAGGAGCAGAGCACATTTTGGGGAGACGTGTGGGAATATATAATAATTGTATACAACGTATAATATCATTGAATAAATCTCTATGAAAGCGACACTGAAGAAGGCCTAGATTTTCAGAAATAGTAATAGATAGTGGAGGCCTTAAATAAAGATTAAATAAAGACTCAGGTATATTTGTAAGAGAGATTTTTCAGATTGAAGAATCCTCTTCAACAACGATGGTTGGGAAAATACATTGCGCGTTCATATTTGATATAATTTAATGTCGTCTTAGTATTTCTGACTAGAAACAATTCCTTTGTCGTATTTATAATTGAGAAGGAAGATACCTTCTTAGTCAGTGTATGATAAATAGATTAGAAGTGTAATAATCAATTTAGATGATGTGGTGGAGTATTTAGTGAAAACATATCTTGCCTCCTTTTCTGCGAAATATTGGCTTGTCAAATGCTACGAAAAAGTATTGATGACAGGTGCTAGGTACTTACTGGTTCAAGCAAATACTAAGGGAGGTTATATAAATCCTATTCCGTCCGTTATTGTGCTTGTCAAATTCTACGGTGTGTACCAAACGAACTGGCTAATGTCTGTGAATATCAAAAGAAGATTTGTCAAGATCTCGACGTACAATTCCGAAGCTGTGAAATGTATGAATGCCAATGTTACAATTAATTTCATGGTTTCTATGCCATCATGACAATTACAATTCAATCTCAACATCGAATTTAACTATTGGATCGATTGAGTTTAGTTAGCCCCTTCTTTCAAAATTGATTTTGGAAAGTGAAGATATAATCCATGTATATCGAATCTTTTGGATCTGATGGCGAAGATTGTGGGCTGGCATGACAAATGTAGAAAAAACGACAAATTAACAAATGCTGGTAGGACATTTTTGTTCGGGAAATGTTGGATGACATTAGGCTCCGTTTGGTTGCTGGCATAGGAATAGAAAAATAGAACAGAAAAATGGAATGGGAATGGAAATGAGGAATGAGAATAGAAATAAGCAATTCCAATCATGTTTGGTGCACTTGGAATTCAACTGGGAATATGTTAATCTATTGTTTGGTTGTACAGAAATAGAATAGGAATAAGGTTAAATTTTGTATTTTTAAAAACATTTTTTCTATAAAAAAATTTTAATTTATTATTTTTTAGTTAATTCATTTTCATTTTCATTTTTTTAAACAAATAGATATAATTTTAAAAAATGTTATTTAAAAAAAAAAAATTTTAAAAAATTTTTAAAAAATTCAAAAAGTAAGTAAAAAAAAAATTTCAAAAAAAAAAAAAATTTTAAAAAAGAATTGAAAAAAAAATTTAAAATATTTTTTAATGGAAAATCGGAATGGGAATGGAAATGGCCTATTCCAATAACAGATATTTTTTGGCATAGACATATGCTCATTTTAGGGGCAAAATTGGAATATGTCTTCCTATTCCCAATTCCGATTGAGCTTACCAAACAGCGAATATAAAACATATTCTAATTTCGTTTTCCTATTCCACTCATATTCCAGCAACCAAACGGGGCCTTAATGTTTATGAAATCACCTGGTTGTGTTTCGCTCGAACAAACAGAAGACAAACTAAGGTTATGTCTTGAATAGATAAAATGAAGTCACGCTTACAAGTAAGTCTCGATGGTTGCTTTTATTATTGACATGAAACATAAAATTGGGGGGAAAATATAGGCAAGAGAACGTTAGTTGCAATCTACTTATCTTAATAAATTATAATAAGAATCAATCAAAACAAATAATAATAAGAGTTCTGATTTAGCTTGAGTCCTGGTCTTTTGTGAAAAATGAAAGATTCTGCTATGATCAAGGAAGTCCTTCAATTTTATTCTAACCTTTTTATCAAAGATTCCTAGCCTACAGCTGAGGAGGAGAACTTAATTCTTTCATGCATTCCATTTTTTATCACCAATGCTATGAATGAATCTCTTCTTAGTCCAATTTTGATATCTAAACTTAAAGAGGTTGTGTTTGGGATGAATAAAGGTAAAGCTCCAAGCCCAAATGGCTTCCCTATGGAATTCTTTCAACAATTTTGGCAAATTATTAATATGGATATATTGGAGATGGTTAAGGAATCCCTTTAGAATAAGCAAATGCTTCGTTCATTGAATTATACTTTACTAACTCTTATCTCTAAGAAAGAAGGTGCTGACAATCTTGACTCCTTTTGTCCCATTGCTCTTTATTATGTTGTGTACAAAATTGTCACCAAATTGATTGTTGACAGACTCAAGATATGCCTTCCAGTTGTGAGTTCAAAGGAACAAGACAATTTTGTAGCTGGAAAGCAAATTCTTGATGGAATTGTTACTACTTCTGAAGTTATTTATTCTATGCATACATCAAAAGAGCGAGCAATGTTCATTAAGTTGGATATGGCTAAGGCTTATGATAGAGTCAAATGGAGTTTTTTCCAAAAGATCCTCTTCGCCTTTGGTTTCTACCAACAGTGGGTGAACTAGATTATGAGTTGTGTTACTTTAGCTTCTTTTTCTATTCTAGTGAATGGTGTTCCTTCAAAGCCCTTTGGTGCCTCTAGAGGACTTCGCTAAGGGGATCCTATTTCACCCTATCTCTTTATCATTCTAGTTGAGGGTTTGGACTGCTTTCTTAAGCTTCGTGTTAGCTAGGGTTTGATTCATGGGTGAAAATGGCGTGTTGGCTTTCCTCCTATTTCACATCTTCAGTTTGTGGATGATACTTCATTTATGGGACAAGCCCGTCTTCAGGAAGCTACTTCTTTTAGGTATTCTTTGGATGTGTATCTTGTAGCTTCAACAAAGAAAGTTAATGAGAACAAATCCTCCATTTTTTCCTTCAATACTCCCTAGGCTATTTAGAGGCATATTGTTGCTATTTTAAGGTTTCAGATTAGGTCTCTTCCATTTGTTTATTTAGGTATTCCTCTTACTATTGGTAAACATCCTAGATCTTCCTGGCAATTTTTGCTTGATAAACTGCAGTAGAAGGTTAATCATTGGACTCATTGATGGCTATCAATTGTTGCTTGCCTAACTCTATTAAAATTAGTTATCCAAGCCCTTCTGATTTATAGGTGTTTTTTTCAAGCTACTCCTACGTATTTTCTTTATGAATTTGATGCTTTTTCCCATCAATTCCTTTGGAGTGGGAACCTTTCAACTTCTAAATGGAGTCTAGTTAAATGGGAAACAGTGTGTAGACCTTAGAAGGAGGGTTGCCTTGGCTTACAATCAACTATTTTAAATGGACAGGTTCTCGTTGCAAAACTTTATTGGCATTGGTGTCTTAACCAAAATCATCTTTGGGCTCGTATTTTCACCTATAAGTATTTTCTAGTTATTGATGTGGTTGAAGTTCATTGCTTTCCTTTGGAAGGGAGAGGATCCATGATTTGGAATGCACTAAAGTTTGGAGCTCAGTTGGTTAAAGATGCTCTCTTTTGGATTTGTCATTCGGGATCATAAGCTTTATTTTGGCTTAACTCTTGGGATGTACACTCTTCTATTCTTACCACTCATCCTTAGCTACATATCCTCTATCAAACTTGTAGTGTTGCTAGTTGGGACATGGTTAATTTTTATAAGATAGGGTGTGTTAAAGATTTGGCTCCTTCCTTTCATTAGAAACAACCCTCTGAATGGTCTCTAGGAGGATCTAAGGAGGACATGAAGGAGTTGTTTTAGATTTTACAGTCTCATAAGTGTACTACTTTGGTTGGTAATGATGTTCTTGCTTGGGATAGTGAAGATTTGTCTAGAAAATTTTTAGTGTCTATAGGATATATTGAGCTTTTTTGGCAGACGTTGGGTGACATTCAGATGCCTTGGTGGAAGCAAGTTTGGTACATGTTTTCTTGGCCAAATTTTTTTTTTAATGTGGTTGGTGGTCCATAGCCATTGTCTTACGCGTGATAATTTATGCAAGTGTGGCTTTGAAGGACCCTCAATGTGTGTTCTATGATAGACTAGTGAAGAAAATATCTCTCATCTCTTTTTCCCATGCTCTTTCACTAGACATATTTGGCACTCTTAGTGGAATGTGTGGAACCAATCTTGTTGGCATGTTTCCTCATTGGATGAATTCTTTCCTCATTAGGGTAAGGCTCCTGTCAAGACTTTATTTCTTCAAGTTGCCTAGACTCTTGAACCCTCCTTTATTAATTGGCATATCTAGTTGGAAAGGAATTGTTGTATCTTTAAGGATAAGTTTTTAGAGGTTCTTCACTTATGGTGGAAAATTCTCCATTCTTTGGGGCAAACTATTTCGGAAAAATGTGACACTTCTGAGGCCATGGAACTAGGGGAGGATACTTTCAATAATCATCTAAATATTCCTCCCTCACATAGAAAAATACTAAGAAAGATGTGTAGACATCCCTTGCAAAAGATAAATAGGGTTGGGAAGTGGAGTGGCCATCTACAAGGTATTCGTAAAATCAACATGAATGGGTCTTCCAAGGGAAATCCAGGCCCTATTGGCATTGGTGGTGTTGGTAGAGATAGTAAGGGGGTGTCCAATTTGTGTTTTCTATTTATAAGGGTCATCACACTAACAACCAAATGGAGGCCACAGCTATTTTGTATGTTGTGAAGAAGGCTTGTGACATTGGTTGGCAAAGGCTTATCTATGAATTTGACTCACAAGTGGTGATACATCAATTGAATCAACAGCATTCTAAAGTTTTTAGTTGGAAGTTAGCTTTGATTGCAAACCAAATTCATAAATTGTGTACTTATATGGAATCTATTACTTTCACTCATATTCCTAGGGAATGGAATAGTGTTGCTGATTGTTTGGAAAAGTGGGCTTCTGACCATATGTGTAATTGGAACATTGTTGATAAGACTCAACTTTTAATGGGCTTGTCCCATCAACTTGATCACTTGGTTGATCTTGATAGGGTTGCCTAATGCCCTTTCTCTATTTATTATTTTTTCTCTTTCAGCTTGAATAAATTTTCACCCCTCCTTTATTTCAAAAACATAGTTACATAGTTACTATACATAAAAGGCAATAGCATCACTCTAAGCATCAAATATTAATTTTGTAGATAATGTTATCTTGACATTTTCCTATATGTGAATAAACAAAAGTAATATATATAGCTTAGAAGAAATATGAGTAGGGTTTGTTCACAAGCCTTGCAATTTTTAGCACAAGCCATTATAGCCATTTTTCGGTGTAGCTCCTGGAACAAGTATTTATATTTTAAATTAATAAATAAAGATTAATGTGAGGGATAAGATTGAGTTAGTGGCAATATGATCCATAATCTTGTTGATGATTAAACCATGCCGAGTGAGATCTTATGTAGATTATATATCTGATATATAGGGGGTTTATGGGTGAAGAGTTCATCGCTACATAGTCTCCATATAACATAAATTTAGATATATCTTCCATATTCACTTTAGTTATATAAGACTTAGGTGAGGTGAAGGAGACACTAAATGTGGTTGATACTTGATCAAAAGCTAAGAGTCTAATGGTGATATAGGGTATTGTGTGGCTCAACACTTTGTTAAAAGATCTTGCTCCACAAAGAGGAGGGTATAGTAATTAGTAGAAATCATTGCTATAAACTATGTAGTTTGCCAATAGATTAAAATAATTTATCTCTAGACATTCCTTGATTATACCATCCACCAAAGATAAAAATTCAAAAGGTGAGATATATAATGGTTGGATATTTAATTCTAATTTATTTTGATGGAATTGGTAACCTTTACTCATTGGCTCTTAGTAGAAGAGGTATAAAGTAAGACTCATACTCCCTATGTGAAGGGGTTGGAATAACAAGTATACAATGGAAAATAAATTGTGTTATTTATATTCTAAGATATATTAACAAAATCATTAAATTTATTACATAAACTATAACCATCAATTGTGAATTAAAAAACTAAATCATATATAGTATATATAAAAAATAATGCTATTTACTGAATATTTTATACATATATAAATATTTAATAAGTTTAATTTATAAATATTCATTTTCATTCAAAGATATTATCTTTAAATTATTTAATGACAATTTGATATATCATATTTACTAGAAATATTAAATAACTATGTTATCTTTGACTAGCATATTTGACAAAGGGCTTTAAAATGAATCATTTTAAATACATCAACTAAATTTTAATATTATGTAACTGCAATTTCTAAATTTTGTTTTGTTTTTTTTCGTAGTAGGTCATGTGTCTTTCCATGAACTCTTACTTAAAAAGCTACGTTTCCAACTAAATCTTATTCATTTTGAACTAATCAACTCCATTAACCATCAAACACCATGATCTCATTAGTCACATTGTATCATGGCAGAATTTCATTTGTACACATCTCATTGAAGAAATTCATATTTAAAGAAGATTAATGAGTTGGAAAATGGTCTATAAAGTCAACTTGTATCATTTTCAAAACTCACTAAAATTATAATAAAAACCATTAAAAATGTTGTGTTGGGCGACATTTTGCAATCTATAATTGAATCTACACCATACACATTTACTTAGTTTTTAGCCAAGTGGCTACTTTAGTCTTATAGTAGACCTCTCAAATTCATGCAACATCTATATAAATATATATTTAAAATTATAATAAAAAATGTTGTGCGTCCATTTTTTATGTGAGTAGTTAATCTGAAACAATTTCTTTTTAGATTAGTAAGGAATGAATGATTTCTTCATAAATATTGGTGCTGGAATATAGGTATTAAAAGATATCATTATACTCAAAATTGGGTCATTTACAAGATTTTGTGAAAAATAGCTAGAAATAAATATGATTTGCCAAAATGTTAGAAGGGCATCAGAGGCATTGGTGGGTGGAAGGAAGAAAGATGACTAGGTTCAAATTTTTCCTTTGGGTTTGGGCAATCAGAAAATAGTTTATATTCTATAGTAGTTAAAAGTTTTTGCTTCCTTTGTGTTTGAGCAATCCCATTTCATGTTTGCATTGTTTGTTTATTAAATTTATTTTTGATTTTTATGTCTGACTTTAACATGAAATTGTTTTTTTTGTTTTATGTTATGCTTTTGATTAGTATGGAAAGTGGAGGTGACTGGAGACTAGGATGAGAAAACCGTAAGGAGATTGGAAAAGAAAATCATTGGTAACCATCTGATCTAGATTCCAAATTTCACTCTATGTTCACTTAATTAATTTTTATTCTTTTTTTCACTCTATGGTAGGAATTTTGGAAGTCATGTTGTATTGTATTTGTGAGGTCTCTTTACAACACCTTTAATTTGAAAATTATTTCCTTTGTGTGAGTAAATGGAGCACTCATTATTTGAAGCACCTGGCCTTTTTAGGGCCACCAAGATGTTTGATGAATCCCTCATTTTACATCCTAAGAATGGAGGAATTTTAAAACTTATTCGATCTTTTTCATGGTTGGACATGAGCATGGTTTTGGGAGGTTTGATACTTAGAGCAATGGCTAGGTGCATTCCATAATGTCATTGTTTAATTATTTTAATTAATTTTTCAATGTGGTGTTTTCAGAGCAACCATGCCCTATAGAAAATTAAATAAAGAATATATATAAAGGATTAAGATCCCTTCTACATAGATATGCAGATTAATTTAATGAAAAATGTCAGGGGAAGTTGAAGATTTTGTCCTTCACATAGATAATTTTTTTACAAACTCTTGAAAATTTGCAGTCCTGACATAGAGGAGGAATTATAAAATTGAGAAATGTCATTCCACCATTTCTTTCCACTCCCTTTCAATCTTGGATTAAAGTTGCATCTTTATCTTGCCTCTATCAATTTCTAGACCTTGACTTCTAATATTTATTTCATGTTTAAAATTAGTTAGTTAATTGATAGAAGAGGATTCACAAAGTCTCGAGATCTTTCCATTATTACTATTTGGAAATCGGGTCCTCATAAGACCTAATTATGGCAGAGGGTACAAAAAGATAATATAGGGAATATAATTTCATTTCATTTTATTTTAGTCAAAGACTATTTGTAAATATATTCATTCAATAGTATTATAGTCAAAGACTATTCATTCCTTATTAAGATTTATCTAACAATTGACAATATTATCTTAAAAGAGAAATCATAAGAAATTATGTGTACCTCTAACATGAAGTTCTTTAATCAATTTAGGGATATTCCAATTATTATGATTATACAAGGGTCATCCCCCTTTTCAGCATATAACCTCTTTAATGCATTTTTTATTTTCTTATGCTTTCCTTGCCTAGTTATAGATAATTTGGATCCTTCTGCTCCAAGAAACTTTTTTCTTGAAATGAACTTCTAAATTCTAATTGTGTTTCTGCCTTCAAGAGATTAATCTTGGTCTAAAAGGCACAATGATTTTGTACTTAATTCATGACTATTGGAATCAAATGCATACTTGCATGTTATTTCTAGAATGATGTTACCATAAAATTCATATTGCACAAAGCTTCTTATTGAGCTGATTGGTTGACTTCAAATTGGTTTCAAAGTTTTTAATGATTTCTTGGCCATAATTTTTGTGATCTAATCATGACTCAAGAAATTTCTTGAATGCTGTAAAATATCTAGAAGAGTGATATATACTTATGCATAAGAAGAAATTAAGTAGTATGCTATGAGACTGTTTTGAATTTTTTCATTGACATCTTCAACCACTACCACTAATGATTTCATTCTATGATTCAAGTACAATATAGAAAGTTTGTGTTGATATGAGATTGTTTTGAAGTGAAGAACCTGTAATGGAACAATCATTGTTATGTCACTGATGTTAAACCTGCTACTTGCTGGTAAGACAACTTCTTAGTTTATGTGAGTACTATCATTTTCTTGATTGATGAAGACGATTTGATCAAATAAGATAAGAAGAGAACCTATCGGAAAGGTTGAGCTATGGTATGAAAAAGGAGTACAAATATTAGTTAAGACCACAATGATATAGTGTATTATTTATCTACTGAAGGTTGCAAATGTTGGATACACTCATTGACTATACAAGAACAAGTAAGAAGAATTTTGTCTACTAAGCTTGACCAAGTGCATAGTAGGTGCTGAGAAAAGTTAGTGCAAGACAAGCAAAAAATCAATTTGAGCTGAGCAAAGTGAAGATTCAGCATATAGTGAGTGAATATAGTGTAAGGCAAGTAAAGTTTAGTTGATGCCAAGCATCAGTAGACTCTAGTGTTTTCCAAGTGAACTAGTTGAAGATGAGTGGAAGAACAATATGAAATACGAGTGAGAACATATTGATGTCAAGTGCCAATATCTGTGTTAAATCGTAGATTTGATGAATCTAAGCCAAATATTTTGTTTCCTTGAATTGTGTGAAGCATGTGCAAGATAACTATGATGAGCTTCTATCAAATGTGTTATTAAATTTTTCATATTTTATGTTTACATTTTAGAAAAGTTTTTTTGACCTAGGACAATAACCTACAAAGTTTAAGTAGTGTATGATCTAATGGATGCATGCATAATAAGGTTTTATGGATATGGGTGTGCTAAGATGTGAAAATTTGTATTTGTACATCTAGACCTTGGATAACTAATTCACCCCTCTCTTAGTTATTCTAAAGAATTCCAAAAATTTGTGTTATATCCATATGCTTAAGAAGACTAGTTTGAAGGCACTAGAAGAAAAAGATCAAGATGTCAAAAAGAGAGGTACACAAGCGTAACAAGGAGAACTTCCCTGCATGATAAAATCTGATGAAGCTACACTAGGAGGTCTTGGAGACCATGCACAATCTACCATCATCACTAAGCATGTTGACCCTATTGGAGCCCTAACTATTGATTATTTGAAAAAGAAGAAAGAACACAATTAGGGAATGTTTGAGATTGCCTCTGCCATAAGTTATTCTAAGTTTGATGAAATCAAGGATTGTGATTCTACAAAGAAGATGTGGGATACTTTGCATACTATTTATGGAGGAGACACAAATGTTTTAAGATCCAAATCTGAAATTCTTAGAGGTAAGTTTGATGATATGAGGATGCAAGAAGGTGAGAATATTGCTCAATATTACTCTAGAATACAAGATGTTGTTAATGCTATAAGAAGAGCTAATGGTATTATTGATGATTATAATGTATTGAGAAAAGTACTGGGAAAATTGTTTCTCATCTATGTTATTATAGTTTCTACCATACAAGAACTAAAATTTATATGAGCTAGAAATCTAACTCTAAAAGGTTTGGTAGGTAGGTTGACTACCTTTGAGCTCTCTAATTTTGATAGCTTCAAATCTGACAATATTTAATAAACTTTCAAAGCTAAGTTATCATTAAAGGGACCTAAAGAGAAGAAGAAAAAGGTCAAATATGTTTCTGGTGATAATGACATAGATGAGGAAGATGTAGAACAACTTGAAGCATTGCTTGCAAGAAGATTTCATAGAGGCAAGGGAAAATTTAAAGGTAAGTTACCTATCATGTGTTTTAATTGTGTTAGTGTAAATAACTAATTATTATTTTACTTTACTTAAGTTTACTTAGTAATATGCATAGTCATATGAGTTGTCTTCTTAACAACACAAGAGTTAGCAACTTATTTGAGCACATGGTGTCTACAACATCTCTTTATGAGATATACCCATGTAAACTTATCCTTTCATCATTGCACAAACACTTGTGCTCAATGGAGGATAATCCACTCTTAGTGGACATGTATTTAGTTCTAATGTTTATCTCTTTGGTGAATCCTAGTCATTCTAGTTGCCTATATATACAAGGCACCTGTATGACATATTCATCCAATTATCCAATTATCTGATATCCATTCCCATTTTATCATCATTAGTCTCTCTTGTGCTACCTATTAAGCTTCTTGATCTTGGCATTGAATTATTTCTTCAAACAAATTCTTACATGGTATCATAGCTATACCAAATTTTTACATGGTATCAGAGCCATAGGAGTTTCATTGCATAGCCATTGGAGAGATTATATATATATATATATAGTTCAAGACTGGAGCTTGCTGGTGCAAATCAAATATTGGCATCATATTTAGAAGGTCAAAAAAACTCCAAATTGACTTATGTTTCATCAAAATTAGACATCTAAGGTGAAATCTAGAGTCATTTGATTCTTGGAGGTGCGATTGTGGTGATTTAGGAAAAAATAATTATAGAGGTGATTTTTAAAAAGAGATATCTCCCTCATAGAAACTCCTTTTTTCGAGCAATTTTTTTTTTTGTTTCAGGGTAGAATTTCACGATCTACACATTGGTACATGTTGTTTGTGATCTCTATTCCTAAATCTTTCTAAACATTTCCAATCCCAATTTTTACAACTTTAGAGGCTTCATTTGGGCTCATATGGACACATATTTGAGTGTTGTTTTTTTTGAAAGTGAATAAGTTTTTGTCTACTTTCCATATCTGGTATCAGTTTGGAGTAATTTGAGTAGACATGGTACTTTCAAGATTTGGGTATTCTTTGGCCTATTTTGGCACTTGTAATCAATTAGATCCTCAAGAGGTTTTGTGTCTTATCTTGTTGAGTCTAATATAGCTTCATATTTATTTTTTTGGTAACCAGAAAAATTAGAAGTCCACTTAGGCCCTAAATTGGCAAGTGGCCATTGTAATTGTACTAAATATAAAGTGCAAAATCATGCATTAGGATCTAGGGTTATTTGATTTCTTTTTTGCATTTTTGGGGTGCCTACATTATTTGATCTCATGGATTCATGTCAAAAGTGTCACTTTGGCTTAAGATTCAAAATGAGAAAAAGGAACTATTAGAAATGGAGTGCTTTGATGAGTGATCATCTAAGAGAACATAAGGAAGTGTTTCCTTATCTATATTCAAAGATAATTCCACCTAATACTAACTTGGGACATCTTTCTCTTCTTCTTCACTTTATGTATAACAATATGAGTAAGGAATATTTTGCTCCTTTTAGTAAGGCAAGTGGTCCTCATGAGTTTTGGATGTGTCTTTGGGAAGCATATGGAGATCCACAAATCATTCCATTACCAGAGGACATTATACCTCCAGTCACTCCAATTGTGGTACCTACAACTCCAATTGAGATCATACCTCATGATGCTCCTATTGCTTCTACTGATCTAGTTCCAACCATAGATGCTCCTGATTTAGTGCAATAGGAAACACCATGTTTCATATTTCAGCTTCATGGGATGACTTGCTTCTAGATATTACAGTGTTGTTTGTGGAGTCTTACATTGAAGATGTGGGAGACATTATTGATGACATCCATCTTCTCTTTGTTGAGGATAATTCTTCTTCACTTGTTGCAAGAGAATACTCTAACCCTCAACCACTTGATCTTTCTTTTGAGACTAACATGATTGTGAATATTTCTTTTCAGTAGTTGGAGGGGGACTCTTTTACTTAAAAGGAGACATATCAATCTTTCAAGATTGTGTTCTAGTTTCCTTAGGCATCATACCTTTTGAGGATTCTTCATACTAGTTAGGGAGCATTCTCTAGTACATCTATGACACCACTTCTTGCTATAAGGAGGAACATCATTCAATTTTCATAGTGCGGCTTCTTTAGTCATCAAGGAGCTTCTTTCATGGGTGTGCGTTCATCATTGTGGGGAGGCTACATTATTTCTCTTCCCATATCTTCCTATAAGGATGATTCAAGTTTTCTTTGGAGTTTGATTCACTTTCATACATGGACATATTAGCTTGTTTGCCACCTTTTTTTGGGTATCCACTAGATTAGCTTGTGGTATCTACATTCATCAAGGACTTGTCAACATATGAGTAGGCTTTAGAAGTAGCATCCATAACATACTACATATGAATTCCTCATCCATCTTCATATCCACAATGGGAAGTATACTTACACCTATACTTGGTGTATCTTCTTCCTAAAGGAAGAAATGTCATTTTTAGCCATTGGATACTTTTTTGTCTTCATGACATCCTTGCAAGAGATTATTCAATATGGAGGAATACCATCATGTATTTTTCTTATGGGGAATATATTCTTGTACATGCATGATGTATGTCATAATAGGGGGGTCTTGATTACTCCATCCTTGAATACATCTTGTATTTCTTCATCTCTCTTTTTGGAGGAGATTTTTCCCATGAGTTTTTCCCTCTTTCTCCATTTTCAGGGAGATTGCATTGCATGTAGAGCATTGCATTTCTACATGGGTACCTAACATGGCCTAGTAATTAGGACCCACATTGCATCTTGAATTTATCTTTGTGAGTTTAACTGCATTCCCCTAGGTTTCACTTAAGGGGGGGGGTGTTATTATAAATAACTAAAATTAATATTTCACTTTACTTAAGTTTACTTAGGAATATGCATAGTCATATGAGTTGTCTTGTTGATGACATAGGAGTTAGAAACTTATTTGAGCATGGTGTCTACAATATCTCTTTATGAGATACACCTATGTAAACTTATCCTCTCATCATCACACAAACTCTTGTGCTCAATGGAGGATAATCCACTCTTGGTGGACATGTTCTTAGTTATAATGTTTATCTCTTTAATAAATCCTAGTCATTCTAGTTGCATTTATATGCAAGACACCTGTATGATGTATTCATCCAATTATCCAATTATTTGATATCTGTTCTCATTTGATCATCATTAGTCTCTCTTGTGCTATCTATTGAGCTTCTTGATCTTGGAATTGAATTATTGCCTCAGGAAAATTCTTTCATAGCCAATAGGTTGATCCACATAAATCTCTTCATCAATATAACCATTTAGGAAAGCTAATTTTACATCCATCTAACAGACTGGCCACTTGTTTTGAGCATAATAGATAATATGATTTTAACTATATCAAACCTGGTAACTAGAGAAAAGGCCTTTGAATAATCTACTTCAGGTGTTTGTCTGAAACCCTTGGTAAGTAGTCTAGCTTTGTGTCTTTTCACAAAACCATCAACATTTCACCTTGTAAATCAATTTGACACCAATCACCTATTTGTCTTTTGGAAGTGGAACTAATTCCCATGTATCATTTTTCTCAATAGCATGCATCTCTTCATTCATAGCATTAATCCACATTGGTTCTATCACAACTTGTTCATACATAGAAGGTTCAACTTGAATGGAACCTAACAATGCAAAGTTAGGAAACATATCCATAGTACAACTCCTCTAATATATTTCATTTAAACTTCCTACCTTTTGTGAGGAACTTGGACTAGATTGTGAGCTTGAACTTTCACCTAAAGAGGAAATTGGTGAACTTTGTGGGCTTGGGCTTGATCTTCCACTTGAGCTTGTTGCGAGAGGAGGGACTTGAACATCTTCATTACCCATGATGAATGTTGTAGATTTTTGAACTTATTTCTTCCATTTTCATACTCCTTCTTCATCAAAAAAATTTCAACTTATAATCCATTTCTTTGTGTTAGGTTCATAAAATTTATATCCTTTGGTGGAATTTAAATATCTCAGAAAGATACAATGTTGGAACTTGACATCCAACTTTTTCCTCTTTTGAACAGGAACATAAACATATGTAGGGAAACCAAATACATGAAAGTGAGATATTGAGGGCTTGTGTACACTTTAGGATTACATTGGAGTGAAATTATAAAGAACTTTTGTTGGGCTTTGATTCAAAATATAAACTATGGTTGCCACTGCAATTCCCCAAAAAGAATTTGGAAGTTTCTTAGACTTTAACATACTTTGTGCCATCTCCATAATGGTATGGTTCTTTCTTTCTAGAATACCATTCTGCTGGGGGGTAACGGCTGTCATAAGTTGTCTTTGAATGCCATGCGTATCACAAAAATTAGCAAACTCTTTGGAGATGCATTCTCCCCTTGTATTTATTTTGAATATTTCAATGGAATACCCACTTTCCTTTTCTAATATAGGTATAAAATTCTTGAAGCATCCAAGTGCTTCAAATTTTTACTTAAGAAAATAAACCCATGTGTGGCATGAGAAATCATCAATAAAGGTCAACAAATAGATATTATTTCCCAAGGATTCCTCTTGCATAACACTACAAACATTAGAATGCAGAAGCTCTAGATGCCTTCCATGACTTGTTCACAAGAAAATTTTCTCGATGTTTCTTACCAAAAGGACACCTTGAACAAAATTCTTCTTTTTCTTGAATGACAGGAAGTCCTCTCACCATGTCCTTTTTATGAAACAAACTTAAGCCTTGAAAATGTAAATGACCATACCTTTGATGCCATAACCATGAATCATCTATGGTCTCTTGAAGATCATGCATATTATAAGAACCAAAGTGAGAGGAAACAATCTATTCTCTATCATACAAGTCTTTCCTACAAGATGGTGGTTAGCTAATTTATCAAAAAAATTGCAGCAATTATCCTCAAAAACAACTTTATAATTTTTTGCTACAAGCTACCCAATACTCAAAAGATTATGTTGCAATTTGGGCACATTCAAGGTGGCATGAATAGAAGTAATTTCTCTTTTCTTAGTTTTCATTGCAAGGGTGTCTATTTCCATAAAGTCAACCTCTTTATCATCGCCAAATTTGACTTGACTTCTCATAGATTCATCTAATTTGACAAAAAGATCATATTTACCTATCATACAATTTGAGCACTTGCTATGAAGAAACCATGCATTCTTTTGAGGTTCTTTTGCCAAATTGCATGTAAACATCATAGAGTGCTTTTTATCTTCAAGAGATTCTTCAATATAGTTGGCTATTGACTTAATCAAATCAGATTTTTTCTTTCTACATTTAGATTCATAGTCTCTGTACCTTTGACAATATCTACACTAGATCCTTCTTCTATCCTCATAACTCCTTCATGTTCCTCAGTTATTTCATCTTCCTCATCTTCTACCACATCCTCTTGACGCAGAAGACTCCCTACGAGTTTTGTTTGATTAAAAAGGGGCTACCAATTTTGCTTCAATTTTGACTGTGGACTAGAAGGTTTGTAATAGTTTCTCTATTAAATGATGCATGTGCTCTTCATGTGATTGCAAAGAACCTATCAAGTCTTCAATTTTGAAGGAAGATGTATCTTTACTCTATTCAATGGCTATGACCACTAGATCAAACTTTGAAGGAAGAGATCTTAGAATCTTCTCTACAAATTTTTTCTTTGTGATATTTTCCCTTTGAGTTTTAAGATGATTGATAATAGTTTGAGCCCTCATAATAAACTCATGAGTGGACTCAACTTCTCTCATCCTTAAATTTTTGAAATCTCTTCAGAGGGTTTGAAGTCTCACCAATCTTATCTTGGAGATCCTTGGTATGTTGTTTGAAGGACTTCCCATGCATCCTTTGACTTTTCCATACCCACTATATAGGGGAAAATAGACATATCCAATGCAATTTGAATTAGGAAAAGAGCTTGATTATCCTTCATCTTGTCCTCTTTCAACTGATTCTATTGAGCCTATGTTAAGACATTTAAAGCATTCAAGTTTGCACAATCAATGTATACTCCTACTAGTTCCCAAAGTTCTTGAGGTAATAGTAGGGTCTTCATCTTGATACTCCAATATTCATAGTTGTCTCTAGAAAATACGGAAGCTATAATGGAAAGTTTCCACCATTTTCCATTTTGAAAGATCTTGAAGAAAATCACCACTCTACCTACACAAGACTAATATTCTACAACCTACTTTGATACCAATTGAAGATCTTACACTATACTAATAACCAAAGAAAAAAACCAAAGCATAGACAATGAACAACTCAAATTAGAATAAAAACTCTATTTTTATTAAATGTGTTACAATTCTAAAAGTATAGAATACATGTTATAAAGAAATCAACTAAAGCACTTAACCTTGATTGCTGATCAAGGAAGATAATAAAAAATCCTAAACAATAACATGAAAAGATATTTCATGAAAATAATAGTTTTGCATACTATGCAAACTAATTAAAAAAATTATTAAAAATGATGCCGACGAAGCTAGCTACAACATGTAGTTTTATTAAACATGAAATAAATAAATCTAAATTAAGGCAACATGCACTAGAACTAAACTCTATGGTTGGATTAATGCATGCATCAAATATGCATGACTTCACTTGGGCACTGAGTAGTGGTTGAGCACATGCCATGAGTAGTGCATTCCTATTAAAAAATGCATGCCTTCAACCTATGCTTGCCTCAGAATACAATAATGCCCCTTTAATAGGAAATTCAAACCTCAAAGGTGGAAATTCCATTGTAGCATCTTCAAACTCAATCAACAATTTCTGTTAAAGTATATCTTTTATTGAGAATAGGAAATGAGCTCTGCTAGGGTTTGTATAACCTCTATTTGAATCCTTGTTGGTTTCCACTATTCATCTTACCTCATTTACTGCAGGATAATTGTCATTTATAATGAGTTTGGCCTTCTCCTACCCAATAGTTGATATTGGTGTTAGAGTTGTTACTGCTACTAGAGTTAATGGCTCTACTAACCAAATGCCCATGCAAGTTTGTTTCCAAAGTGTTTCATGAGGTAATTCCTCTCCTACTATTATTTTGAATGCCAAGGAGTTTGATAGTGCATGCACCTAGTTATAGCAACAAAACCCATATTGGGTATTTTGTGGGTTGTACTCCTTCTAAAAGAGTGCTATGGGAATGGGTTTCCAAGGTTTGGATACCTTAGGGTGTTCACCTTGAAGGTGTTCAAAGCCTTACCAAAGGCTTTTTTCTTTTTCACTTTGGCAATGTTGGCCAAGCCAAACATGTTTTTGTGAGAGGCCCCTAGAGTAGAAGGTCCTCCCTTCTATTTTTTCAGCACCAAGGTTATGATATTTTGCTATTTTTGATGATAAAAAACTTAAGATACCTATTTGGGTGGAGTTCCTTGGGCTTCTCATTCCTTTCTGGTCATTTTTACTCACTATTTCCAAACTACTGGCAAGGTTGTTTTCCTTGAACTAGACAAGTTTTTCAATGCTTATCCCCAACATAGGGTTTCTGTTGAGGTCGACCTATCTAGGGACCTCAAAGATATAGTAGACATATAGATAGGTGGTACCACCTTTGTTTAGAAGGTGCTTTACCTTAACCTTCTAAATACTTTCTACCAGGGCCAATCAGCTAAGCATAAGATTAGGGATTGTCCCTTTTTGGACCATAACCATCCCTCTAATTCAAAAACTAAGCCTAATCTAGCCGCCAAGAAAGATGAACGGACTACGGTGGTGAAGAAAGGGAAGGGTACGACTGCGACTAAGATGGGCTCTATCCTTGTGGATCATGGTAAACATAGCTCAAGCCAAATTCACCATGAAGTCCCAGTTCCAGTGCTCCCTCTACCTCCTATTCCAAACCTTGGAGGCTAGGGAACTATGGTTGTTCATACCCTAGATATGCATCCTCTTTGGACTTGAGCACCATAAGCAGCGTCAATGATTGCTAAGAAAAAGCTATGTTGGTCTCATAACCCAAACGGTCGCGACAAGTTTTTTGACAAAAGGAGAAGCTTTGAAGGGTCACGACTATTGATGACCCCTCATTTGAGCCTCCTTTTTTGCACAATAGTTTCTCCTTTCTTGGGGATGAGGATGACATGCAAGCTAGGTTACTATGAATTTCATGTCATGGAATGTGTGGGGCTTGATAGACCTCTGTAGAAAGTATTTTTTCCATGATACCAAATGTCAGTTTGATCTTGATGTGCTTTGTCTCCAAGAAGTTTAAGTTGTTGGGTTTCTTCTTACCTCAGTATATCATGTTATTTGACTAGATAGTGTCATCTTTTCTTCTCAACATAAAGTCAGTTGAGGTGGTGTTGTTACTATTCTCTCCCTTTGTTTAATATCCCCTATTATTTCACACAGTACTAACCCTTTACATAGAGTGGTTTGAATTTTTCTATCTTTTCAAAATCATTCTTTTAGTATTGTTAACATTTATGCTCCCAATGATGTTGTTGAGTGTTTACACCTATGGCATTGGTTGGCATATCATTTGCCACCTATGACATATGTTTTCTGTGGGGATTTTAATATGGTTGAGCTAGACTCTGATAAGGATGGCCTCCTACAATTGAGATGGTCAACTGGTGAATGAGAGGCTTGGTTTTACATGCAGAATAGATTAGGTATTTTTGATACTAATGCTTCTCATCACTGCCTTGATAGGATTTGGCATACTTGGTCCAATTTTTGAGCTAGATTTGACAGAGTTTATAAAAGGCTTATCAATGCTATGATTTTTGCGCAATTCTTTTTCTCTTTTTCTAGAAAGCATGCCTTGCCTATCATTCCTCTACCTAATGTGACATTGTCAGATCACTCCCCCATCCTCTTTTCCATCACCTGGCAAATAGCACAATGTCTCCCGAATAAAGCCTAGTTTTATCTCAACACTTCTTTGATATCCCATCCCCGAACTATTGCTCACAACCCGTGTGTCTAGAATCTTGAGCCTAAACTCTACAATCATCTTGGATGGATTAAATGGTGGAATGAAACTATCCTCCATACTACAAGATTTCTTCACATTTACAATAATAAGTTAGCTATGTACCATAGGTGATCTTATGAAGCTACTACTCTCAATCTCTATATGGCCTCTTAGGCTCTTGCCATGGATCTATTTGATATAGATCTCTAGGTTCAACTCTCCAACCTTCGACACTAGAAGCAGCTTGATGATGGTTAGTAGAGCTCAGATCAAAGCTTTTCTCTATTGATTGGAGGCTGACAATCAAGATTCCAAGGAAATTTTTAATGCCTTGAGGGCACAACATTCTGTTGTGGGCTTTTGTGTGTCATTAGAAGTAGGTTTTCATGGCTTAGGGGCCATCTATTATGCATGATCAAGTGTTGCAAGCCTGCCTTAATGTTACTCCTAATAGGCTTTCTCTAGAGTAGTATACCTTTAGTGAATAGAACCTTTCTCTTGCATGCTTAAAGGAAGTTATCATCAATGGCCGATGAAAAAGCCTCTAGTTGTGATGGCTTCGCTTGTGAGTTCTACAAGACACTTTAGGATGACATTGGTCTTGACTTTCTTCAGGTGTATCTTGAAGCCTACAATTCTAAAATGTTAGGAAACATTATCAACAAAGGGAATATTAAATTCTTAACTAAAGCTGGAGACCCTAAAGAGATTTGTAATTGGAGGCCCATCACCTTCTTGAATGTCTCATACAAGATAATTACCAAAGCCCTTTCTCTTAAAATTTGGAACTTGCTCCCTTATATTGTTTGACTTGAACAAACTGGCTTCATCAAGTCTCACTATATCTTGGACAACATCATTGTTGTCTAAGAAGGAATGGAATGGGCTAGGTAATCCAAATAACAATCCCATTTTTTCAAAATTTACTTTTCCAAAGCATATGACCATATTGAATGGCCCTTTATTCTTGCTATGCTTCAAGCTTTGGGTTTTCGCCTAGTACTTTGTTAATCGGTGTAGATTCTTTTTGGGGATGCATCTGCTTACATCACAATTAATGGTCACTAGTTTGAAGCTTTTAGGCTCTTCAAATCTATCTTCCAAGGCTGTCCTCTTGCACCTTCACTCTATGTTTTGATAGCCAAGGGCTTTGGTTAGTAGTTGGCAAATGCTATCTCTCGAGGGTTGGTGCATGGTATTTCTTTACTAGGGTCAACCACCCAACTAGTTAATGGAAATTTTGGTAATGATTGTCTCCTCATTTTGATTGAGCATGAGGAGAACATTACCAATGCCTTGTAGTGTTTAGATTCCTTTTGTCTTGCCTTAGGGTTAGTTATCCAATGGCACAAAACCTTGTGCTACTGACAATCTTTTCTTCTAGATCCATACTAGTTGTAGTAGTATGGATGGAAATGGGTGCAACATGGTGAAATTTTTTAATTCTTGGTTATTCCATTTGCTTCCCAAGCATTTCCTATGGAGTTTTGGAATGTTGTGCTTGCTAGAATTGAGAAGAAGCTAGAGTATTGGATCACTAAGCCCCTTTTTTCTCAGAAAAGTTCCAAATATGCTCCAAAGTACTTGCTATTACTCACATATATTATTCCTTTTGTTGGGATCCCTCTAAAGCCTTGTATCTTAAGCTTGAAAATCTTCTTAGGGACTTTTTTTAGGCCTCTAAAGCTTTGCATCATGGCTTTCACAGAGTGGCCTAGGATTTCTATTGCTTACCCAAGGATTCTAGTGGTCTTGGCTTATTTTACACTTAAAAATAGGGGATTTCCCTTTGTGCCAAATGGGTCATACATATTCTCATAGTGATGAGGCCTAGAAATTTTTGTTATATCATTGCATTTCTTCAAGCTTCTCGATTAACCACCTAGCCAAGAAAGGGATTGGTTTTCAAACCCTCCTTGTGACTTCTAAACCTATTAAGATATAGGGTACCTTTGTTGCTAAGAGAATTTGGAAGCCCTAGGAAGCTATTAAGCCTTGGCTTCATTGGGTTGATATTAATGGATTCAGAGATGGGCTCTCGATAAATAAATAAAACCTTTGGTAGTTGCCCTTTTTTGCCACTCAAGGGATGCCTCTAGCCAAGATTCAAGGTGCTAGTTCTTTACATTTATTTTGTAGGGGTATCAAGACACCTAAAGATTTATTCTTGAGGGTTGCAATGAGCCTTTTCTCATGGGAGGACTTGCAAGTGTAGTATCAACTTATCCATCCAGATTGATAGATAATTGATCTTCTAGTTTTTGCAGTTCCTCCCAATTTGTTACACAAGCTTGGAATTCACTCATCTCACCCTTGGTGGAAATATTGGAAGTGGTACCCTAACACTCCAATGAACAGTTACAAATCTAGGCTAGGGTATTAGTGGCTGGTGCCCCATCTTCTGATGGTTGATACCCTCAATCAACATTGGCATTTGTATTCTTCGCATAAGATTTGGAGACTTAGATTTTCCACTATTTAGAATGCTATCATTGAGCCAAAGATTTCTCACTTCACCTAGTGTCTCCTTTTCTAAGGTTTACCTTTGGGTCCTTGGCTCTAGCATCTATGGGTTCCTAACTACAGATGCCCATTTTTGTGGCCAGATTGAAAGCCTTTTGCATATTTTTTGGTTTTGCAAAAGAGTTCAAAATTATTAGCTCTAGATTTTTTTATTTCTTCAGGCCTTTTCATCTCGAGGCCTTCACATGACATATGGTGGTTCTAGGGGATGCTCCCAGAGTGCATGCTTTCAAAATGGAGATATTGTTCACAATCTAGAAAGATCACAATGTTGTTTTCTCTAATGGGTTTCTTGATATTTATGTTGCAATGTACTCTAAAGCACATATTTGTAACAAAGTAATGATGCAAATCCAAGTACAAACTAACAAGGTTGCAATGGAAGTGGCTCACCCATAGGAGCCACTTTCTCATTGGGGAAATGCACTTTGTATGGTTGCCCAAGTACCTTCGGATGTTTTATCTAATGAGCACACTCCTCGTGATTGCTGGAAAGGCCAAAGTAATTCTACTCACTTCTCATAGACCCCTAGGCATCAACCTCATGGTCACTCTCCTAGTGATGGCTTTGATGGTCATTATTTCTTGACTTCACCTCCTCAAAGGGTAGGCTCAGGTTGATCCTTGGTGGCTCCCCCTACAACATCTGATGCAAGTTAGCTAGCTACTCACTGTGACCCTAAGTGGGCATTCCCTTAGCTAGATCTTGCCATTTCTCCTCCTAGGGTTGAGGAAGATAAAGATAAAGACAAAGAAGCTATTGTTGCAAATAGTTGGGCTCCCACTAAGCCAACCACAAACCCCAAGGACTTCTATAATTTTGATGAAAAAGATCCTCTTTCGACTGGCATCGCTCTTGCAGCCTAAAGTTTTAATTTCTATTTATATATGTTTTTTTGATGAATATTGGATCTCCAACCTTGGGCTGTTATAACTCATGGGGTGATCCTATATCCCCCAGTCCCTTTTTTTGTGAATATGTATCTTTAATGTTTTAAATTAATCTAAAAGGTCTATTCTTCAAAGAAAACTTAATCAATAGAATGAAAGCCCTAAATAAAAACCCTTTCACCAATGCTTATGTTCCTCCACATAGACTTCCATATCCACCCTTTCTAAAAATAAAAATAACTCCATATCTAAATCCCCCAATCATGACTAGAACTCAACTAACTCTTATCAAGGCTGATGGACATCTAGGTCCAATAATAACTCATAGAGAAAGAGATGGACTGTTGAGATGCCCCAAGGAAGGATCACTCCAATTTCTAATAATTTTTTAATGATCATTAATCAAATTAGTGTAATGAGTTGGTCGAAAAAACTCAGCAATAATCAAGTAAGATTATCCTTCTTTTCTTCTCATTTACTATATATTCATTGTTAAAATATAGCTACTAGAAATAAATTTTAGTAATTATTCCCTTAAAGTTTATATAAAAGTTACTTTGGAATATTTATTAAATGAAGTGAAAAAATTACTAAATCTTTAGTAAACAAATATAAAGCTCTAATCTAGATATGTATTATATCACTCCTAGTAGAAATAAATCAAATTCAGATCCTGAAATAAATTGGTTCCACCTTGGGTGAAATAATTAGAATCAAAGCTAATCATCAAATGAATAATAATATTAAGCTTCTTATTAATTTGGAAATTGCATCCAAAGAATTCAAATTCCTAAATTTGATAACAAACTACTTAGTAGATGAGAATTAAAACAAATTGATTTTCAAGGAAAGATTGAAAAAATCCTCAACCTAAACTCAAACAACAACACTCCCCTAATCAAAAGAACCTCAATTCTAAAATATTTTTTTCCAAAGATTTTCAACAAGAATAAAAGTCTCTTAAAAATGGACAAATCATAAATTTAGAAAAGGATCTAGCAAAAGGAGGACAAAATAACAGCTTGCAAGAGCATAGCAATTGGTACTACTAATAAGTAAATCAAGGAAAGAAAAATGACAAGGAAAATGACAAGAAGGACAATCCTCCAACATTAGGAGAAATATCTAAAAAGAAAAAAGTTTGATCGATAAGCACAAAATACTTTTATAAGGAAAGAGAGGAATTATAGGAGGATTCTACCACAATAGAAGAAATGATTCCCAAAGCTGAGCAATGTGATCAATGTAATGAACAATACATGATAGCTGAAATAAAAAATAGCCTGCATCATTATAAAAGAATGAATCACAAATTTTTAATAACTCAAAATGATATTAGAGATCAATATGAGCTATGGACGTAGAACACAATTATCACTTACAACATTATAGTGGGCTTACTTCAAAAAGAGAAATGACAAAACAAGTCTTGTTAGAATTTGATATGGTAGAAAATGAAAAGGAGATTAACAATCAAACAACACTATTGGAAACTAGAAATATAAATTTTAATAAGGAACACTTACTAAGTAAACATCATGAAGAAATGGTGGGGAATGACAAAACAAGTTTCATACCCTATGAACTTCAATTATCTGAATCAAGGAAAACAATGACAACTAATGAAGTGAATATTTTAGAAAGTTGGGAAAGACTCAAATTTTCAAAATCAACAGATCAACTAGAGAAACTTCAAAGTGGGAAAGTCTCAAAAACAACTAAAATTCTCAGCAAAGGCGATTGCACAAAGGATCAAGACTCCTATCAGAAGGATAGATCAGTATCAACCCCAATAAACTAATGTATGAAATTACCTGAGATAACTAAAAAATAGACAGAGAATTCAATTATCAAAGAATCAGAGAATACTCCTCCCCTCACCTCCAATTTCTTCTCGGTTAGAACTTGTTAGAATTAGGGAAAGATCAAAAGAGTCAAAGAAGAAACAACATAAATTTAGGCAAACTCAAAAGAATGGAAAAGATCCATTCAAGGAATAAGATAGGTAGGGGGAAGAAAGATGGAATCTAATACCATTTGAAGTAGAAAATTTTATGCAAGATTAGAGAGCAGCTCCCCAAGAAAATCTATAGTAGCAAAATGTCCTAGAATGTTTAGAAAATATTCCAAAGGAATTTTGGGAGGAATTTGGAGCTTAAGATCATTTTTTAGCATCTCAAAATCTAACCAAGGAGCCTCAAAAGGGAGAGAAAGAAATGGAATCAAAAGACCTGGTTCAAGTGGAACTAACAAGACAAATACTCCATGAAATCACAAATGAGGAAGTAGATCTAAAGGAAACAACTAATCGAAATTATGAGTAGATTAAAAACTTAGGCATAGCCAGCAATGTGGAAGGAAGTCAGACATCCACATGTGGAAAAAAACTAAAGAAACGAGGAAGAAAATTACTAGCTAGACTTAGAAAAGCCACAGAGAAAATTGGTAATCAAAAAAAATCCAAGACACCTTTAAAGAAAGGAAGGGGAAGAGCCTTACCACAAGGCAATAAAAGTAACAACTCCATATGTTAGGGGATTAAATGCCCCTAACAAGAAAAGCTTACTTAAGTGCAACCTCAAAAATTTTGAATCAAAAATATTACTAATATAGGAAACTAAATCAAGTAAAATAGAACGGGAAAAATTAAATAAAAGATTCAGAATATGGAATTGTGAATTGGTAGAATCGAATGGAGCTTCATGAGGTATTGGTATTATTTGGAATCCAAAGATATTACAGTTTAGAAAACTAGAATCACACAACAACAAGATAGGGGGAACAGTTAAGAGTCTCAAAAGCGATATCAAATTCACACTAATAAATGTAAATGGGCCAACATCTAGAGTAGAGAAAAGAACAGTTTGGAACAAAATTAACTCTTTCATGAGATGTCAAACAAAAACATTATTTTTGGATAGGTGGTGATTTGAATGCTTTATTAGACATTAAAGAAAAAAATGGAGTTTCACAACATATCTCTCAATCAATGAGAGATTTCATAGCATAGTTCTCAAAAGATGGCTTGGTAGATAATTCACCCTAATAATGGATTATTCACATGGCATAATAGAAGAAATAATTTTAGTCAAATAGCTGAAAGGTTGGATAGATTCATATACAAAGGTGATTTAGAAGCTTTTAAATATGTTGTCCTTACCACCATTTTACCTAACGTGGGATCAGATCATTTTTCAGTCATTTTGGAAATTGCAGAACAACATAAGCCAACAAGAAACCCTTCAAATGTGAAAAAATGTGGTTCTAGGATAAAGATTTCATGAACAACATCAAATAGTGGTGGAAAAACGGTATGTTCAAAGGGTCCAAAATAATTTTATTTTCTTCTTAACTTAAATACCTAAAAAATAAATCTTAAACTAGAACAAGAATCACTTCAAAAACATCTTTAAAGAAAAACTAAAAATTGAAGAGGAATTAAGCAACCAAAATGAAGTAATTAAAAATGGAATGAATATTGATAAATATTTAAAAGATAAAGAATTACTTTCCAAACGAGAATATATCCTTGTGAAAGAAGAGATATTTTGGAAATAAAAAATCACAAGAAACATGGTTCAAGGAGACCAAAATACAAAAAAAAACCATAATTGCACTATCAATAATAGAAATATAAATAGTATAGCAAGAATCAAAGATAATGAAGGGAATACAATTGAAGAGTCATCTCATATTGCTAGAAAAGTCATTGATTATTACACAAATATACATAATAAATTTGATTTTTCAAACCTCATTAAGAAAAGTACAATCCCTAAATTAATTTCAAGAAAGGATAAAAAAATTTAGTAAAGAATTTTTGTTACAAGAAAGAAGCACTCTTTAGTCTAAACCCTGACAAATCTCCCTGTTGTGATGGCTTCCAAGCCTTTTTCTTTCAAACATGTTGGGATATACTAGGAGAAGATCTCTAGAAAGCAATAGAGACAACTAAAAACTTAGGATCTTTACTATTTGACATTGATAATTCCTTTATAATATTAATACCCAAAAAAACTAACAGTGTATCTCTTAGGATTTCAGACCAATCATGCTTTGCAATACTAGTTACGAATTCCTATCTTAAGCTTTAGCTAATAGGCTTAATCTTTTCCTTCCGAAATTAATATTAGAAGAGAAAATAGGTTTTGTGCCTAATAGATCAATTCAAAATGGAATTACTATAATTCATGAACTCATTCTATGAGCATTAATAAATAAGGAGGCAAGTGTCTTCAGGAAATTAGATATCCAAAAAGCATATGACAAGGTAGATTGGAGATTTTTATGAAGAAGTATGGAAGCATTTGGTTTCTCTCACCAATGGGTGAACCTCCTCTTCAACTGTATATCTACCCCATAGTTCTCACTCGTTATCAATGGTACCCCTAAAGGCTTCCTCAGTATTTTGAGAGGAACTAGACAAGGTGATCCAATCTCCACCTTCCTTTTCATCATAATGGAAGTGACATTTTTTAGGACTATCAAGGAAGCCCAATTGGATGATAAGGTTAGTGAAGTTTGAGCAGTGAAAGATGTTCAAAACATGACACATCAAAAAAATTGCTAATGATATAATCCTACCTAGAAGAAGCTCTCTAGAAGAAGCTCAAAATTACAAATAGGTAAATTTTAAGATGTGTATGGAAGCTTTAGGATAGATGGTAGATGCTAAAAGGTTTAAAAAAAAATCTTAAACACACTTTTGAAAATGGAAAATAAAAAATTTCCATTTATGGGGCACAAAAATGTTACATACCCATATAAATACTTTGGTATTCATCTAGATAAAGGAATCAGAGAGAATAAAGTATGGAAACCAATACTAGGAAAAAAATTGATAGTAAAATGGAAAACTGGAAAGGTACATGGTTAACAAAGGCTGGTAGGGAAGAAAAATTTACGTCAATTGTAATAGTTATTCTAACCTATCACTTCCTAAAGGTGTCAAATGGAAAATAAATGGGAAAATAAGAAATTTCTTTTGGAAAGAATTGGATGAGGGGAAGAAGCTAGGATTAATTAAAAGGGACAATATAAAATTTGTAAAACAAAAGAATTTGGAGGACTTGGAATTAAAAATCTAAGCTAGAAAAATGAAGCATTAGGTGTGAAACTAGTATAGAGAATGTATCAAGAAAAATGTAGTAAATTTTCAAACTAGAAACCTTCCTAAAGGTTTCAAAACTAGAATTTTATGATGAAATATTGACCCCCAATCAAAAAATATTTAACTCGGGATCTAGGAGACAAAAGAGACACATTATTGTGGGAAGACTCTTGGGATGGATTCCTATCTCCAGGTAGGTATAATCATCCTTCAAAAATTAAAAATGATTTAATAAACAGTTGGGTGGAAAATGTATGTAATTATCAACAACTAGTAAAAGAAAATGATGTAAATAAATTGAAATGGAAATATGTGCAAGATACCAATCTAAAAGATCTAGAACAACAAGTATACAAAGAATTTATAAAAAAGAGGGAAGTGAATCATAATGAGAGGAGAGATAAACTGATATGGGGGGAATGAAAAGTTGGACAATACAATGCTACAAATGATATGAAGTCACTATTAGCTCACAATGATGAGAAAAAGGTAGATATGCCTCTATCCCTTTGTTGGGATCTAATTTGTTTACCTAAAGTGTGTCTTTTGCATGGGAAACACTACAAAAAAGAATTGTAATAATAGACAGATTAACCAAAATGGATTTCAAAGGCCCATCAAGATGTCTTCTTTATAAAGATAACTTAGAAACTGTAGAACATCTTTTATACCATTATGACTTTACTAAATCATGTTGGCTATTGCTATGCTATAAACTCAATTGGTCCCCAACCTTCCCAAATAGAATTTCTAGAACTCCTTAAAGGTTGAAAAAAAAAATTCAAATATAAAATATACAATAATTTATAGAAGATTTTTCCCTTTGTACTCTTATGTGTGATATGGAAAGAAAGAAATAGAAGGCTTTTCTCCAATGAAGAATTAACTTTACCTTCCCTACTAAACAAAGTAGAATCTAGCATTTCAAAAAAATTAAATAATCATCTTAGAAACTCAATTAAAAAAACCATGATCATATTATTTAAACAATAAACCATGATCATGTGATTCTAGCTTCGATTGCTTCGAAAGTGATGCTAAACCTACTAAAAAGAAGAGAATACCTTAGGAAAAATAACCTACCCCAAGCCCTATAAGTCCCTCCCATGTCTTTGACACTCCTGAGGCTACCCCAGCTAGGAGTGAGGGGGACGATATTACCTCCTTGAGAAAAGAAACCCCCAATGGTGTGGGGAAGAAGGGCAAGCATGGCCATAGCAAGTTAAGACTAAAATGGCTAGAGAATTCCATGAGGAACTTGGCCAACAACCAAACTACTACCTACCAGAGGTTCAAAACCTTGGTGGAGTTTTCCACCAAGGTCATGCACTCCACAACCACTACCCTTTATTTTCTAGAGGCAAACAAAGTAGAAAAGGACCTAGGCAAAGTCACTGAGACCATTCATTCCATCTATGGGTTCCTAGTAGAGGATTGGTTAAAAATCATTCTAGACAAACTGATTAAAGTGGAAGGTGAGGATGGTGACAAGGATGTTCCTAAGAAGGGGGAAAACCATGGGTTTGAAAATAGCAGGTAGCCCAGTGTCTTTTTTTTTTTTCTTATTTATGATTACGCCTATGAACTTGGTACCCCCACAAGGTCTTTATGCTTATTTCATTTAAGAGGACTCATAGCAACAATTTTTGTTTAAAGGCTATTATTTTATTTTACATTCTATTATGCATATTACTTTAAAGACTATCAGTAATGTTAACCTGACTATGAACATCTATTTTTTTTTAAGTTTAAAGTTGGTATTAGTTAGTTGATAGGGAGGTTACCTCCGGCTGTTTAGTCAACCTTTTTGTACTTCAGGGCTAGCCACCCTCTTGTTGGCTACTATTAATTAATTCAAAAAATAAACCAAGATGGTGTTATTTAAACAATAAACCACGATCGTGTTTAGGCTTGGTAATAGGCATATTAACCTACCCAGAAACTTCAATTGATGTTTTTCCTCCATATTTTTTTTGTTTTAAATACATTTTTTTCATCTTCTAAGATCAATTGTAGCCTTTGACTTCATCACATTTGCAAATGGTGAACTGGGTATCCCTAAAATTACCTCCATAGTCTCAAATGTATTCTTACCTTTCTAACCATATAAATATTTTAATTTTTTAACAACATTAGCATTGTGAAGTTAATTTTTCTATATTAGTGTCTTCAAAGTCCTCTTAGACATATGTGTACCATTTTTTAAATAACTTTTGATCAACTTAACCAAATGGAAAATAAATTATATATTATTTTGCTACACTTGATTCTATAATTTTTTATATTCTTAATTGTCCAGTTTAGATTATTTTGATGCAATTCATGTCCAACACATGAATAGGTACCAACATTTTAGGATGGGGTCACTTCAAAAATTCATAGAAAATAATTACTTATAAGAAAATAATAATAAAGTCACACAACTTCTAGATCTCACTCTTACCCTATCATCCTACTAAAGGGTTTTTAAAAATACTAAATATAACTATGTTTTGTTGAGTGCACAGAAACAACTATGGTATATTTTCAGGAAAATATAGGAATAATTTTTTTATGGTTTGACCATCTTAATATTTTCTAATTTTTTAAAAAGCTTTCATAGTTTAGAAGCTAAAGAATATTATGTATTTGTTAAAAATGTATTTTAGAAGGAAAAATCTCAGCTTATGCACCTTTGTTATGAAAAAAATAAACACAATAATCATTTAATTCCTCAAATCTCATCTAATTCCTCTCAAAGATGCAAACACAATTCTAAAAATGGCTTTTTGCTTGCGGTGTGGGTTTTTAAAAAGTTAACCTGATTATTTATGGACAATTAAATAAATATGGTAAAACACATAATCAATCCCATTCCATTTTTCTACATCATTCAAATGAAACATTATATATATATATATATATATATATATATATATATATATATATATATATATATATATATATATATATATATATATATATATATATATATATATATATATATATATATATATATATATCAATTTAACCTAAATGATCTATTTTTTAATTGATCACTCAAAATGAACACATTACCTTATCCCAATTTCATGATTGAAATATGACAAATCACAGATATGAAACTCAAAAAATTATTATTTTTGCAAGAGAAGTATTAGCAAATTGCTAAAGTTTATAATAGAGTAAATAGATATCATAAGCTAAGAATAAAGCTAGATAGTATTTCATTAACATTAATTAGATTAATATAAGAAAATATATATTTATTCAATAATTTTTTTACAATTGTTCAGAACCTAGCACAATATTAGAGATATCAAATAATTTTACATTTCGAGACAACCAAATATCATAAAATATCAACACTTATCATATCTTCAATTGTAGACGGGGACAATATTTTTCTTTTAAGTTAGCTGTTTATTTTGGTTGAAATCTAAGCTTATCTATAAGTTCTACTACATTCATAGCAATCTACTCCAATAGCTCGCCTTGATCTCTGTAACACATAAAATAAAAATCTAAATATCAATAAATTATTAACAATGAATAAGAATAACAAAATTAAATAAACATATATGATGATCCAAACATAAAATAAAATTACCCTCTAAAAATGTAACCCTTTATGTATGAAACTTGATGAAGCGACTTCTTCCATTCCTAAAGAATATGTGGCTCAAAATTCCGAGTGTGTTTATGCTTTTGGAAGGCTTCACACACACACTTCAACATGGTCCTTATTTGTGGATTCATCCTAGAATGAACATTGGATTGTTCATCCGAAAATCAGTTGGCAAGGCAACCTGTTGCCTTCTATCTAAAGGGATTTTACTTGTTAGATATCCTCAGATTTGAGGTGTTAAGCAACCAAAACCTCTAAGAACGAAGTATTTAAGAAATGAAATTAATCTATATGATTGTGCAAATTAATCTAGAATGAGAAATGCATTCTAATCTAGGAACAATTGAAACAAAAACTAGATTAACCTATGCATATTAAGCTAAATGAATTTAAACTAAGAATGAAATATGTATGAAAAAATGTGAGTAAATGTGTGCATGAATTTCAACAGCAATTCGATGCAAATTCAAATTCTTCTCCAAAATGAAGAGCTGAGGGTCTCTTAAATAGATTTTTCTAAAATCCATCAACGGTTGAGATCGATTTCAATCAATAGTCAGCATTAAAGGTGAGATTTAGTCATAAAGGAAGATTCCCAAATTAAAGGGAATTAACTAACTCATATCTGAGAGTAAGAGTTAGTCAGCTCAAATAGACTTTAGTGTAAAAGAAAGTAATCTGGGTCACTTGTAATTTGATCAGTAGTGAACTAGAAATTTCCCTTTTTTGAACTGAAGAGAGATTTTGGAGAGATATTTAATTTAATAAAATGGGATATGCTCTCATAATTACCTTTTCTTATTTAATTAAATAATTCTATTTAATTAATTAGAGAAACTTTTTTTTTATTTAATTAAATAACTTCATTTAATTAATTAGGAATGACTTCCCATTTAATTAAGTAACTTTGCTTAATTAATTAGAAGCAGCTTCTCCATTTAATTAAATAATTTTGTTTAATTAATTAAAAATGGGCATATTTATTAAATTAAATAAATTTAATTCCATAGTACATTAGCCTTAGGAGATAATTTAACTTAATTAAAGTATAAATACTTAATAATTAAATTAAATCTTAATCAATAGGTTTAATGTGACTAATGTAAGTCAATACTATAGGAATTAAATAAAGAGTCTGAGTAATGAAGATTTAGGTTTTCTACATTTGAAAATTAAGTCAAGTAGCGAGTAGCAGAATAAGAATTGCCTAGTGAAATACGACTTTAGAATCGATCAGAAATATACCAGAATTGGTGATCGTGGCAATAAGCCAATTTTGGGTATTACATTTTGCCCCTCTTTGAATGAATGTGCAAATAGCACATTCAATTCAAAGAAAATCAGAAAGCAAGATGCAAAGATGAGATTGGTTCCGAAGTTGATGATACGAAGACCAATTGATAAGCTTTTAAGGACTATCTCTAGAACAGAACTTAATCCCAAGGAATCCAAACAGAATGCCTAGATACCTAAAATTGATAAGCATTTAAACGGTTTCTTCAGAATGATGTTTGACCTTTAAGGATCCAGATAGAACACTTAGATACTCGAGATTGATAAGCATTTAGAAGATCATCTCCAAAATAGAGCATAACCTTCAAGGATCCAGATAGAACACCTAGATACCTGAGATTGATAGCATTTAGAAGATCATCTCCAAAACAGAGCTTAACCTTCAAAGATACAGATAGAACACCTAGATACTTGAGATTGAAAGCATTTAGAAGATCATCTCTAGAATGGAGCTTAACCTTCAAGGATCCAGATAGAACACCTAGATACTTGAGATTGATAAAAGATAACAAGGTCCAATCATGAGTCATAGAATCATCCCTAGAACAAGGCTTGATCCTCAAGAGTCGAGGTTTAGACTATCCTAATACCTGTCCATCGAACTCTGAGAAGAGGTGTTATAAGGTTGATTAATCTGATGAAAAGATAAGATAGATGGAAAAGATGCCAGATAAGAGGGAGCAAGATGCCCCAAGTGATAAGGAAATAAGATGGGAACCAGATGCCCCAAGCAATGAGATTGAGATTGAGATACATTTAGTTCAATGATGTAATCATCCTGCCCCCTCAGGAGTGAAATTGAAAGATGACACACCAGAAATATGATGTAGACAACATAAAGAGATATTGGAGAAATCCAAGATTCAGTAGAATATGGAATAGATTAGAATGATCAGAAGATGATTCAGAGTTAGTTTAGCGTGCTTCTAAGGTCCGAAAGATCAAGTTTGACCCATATTTAAGCAAAGTTGACTTGAGTTGAAGATTTTCAAAACAAATTTTGTAAATATGACGAATGTAGATTTGAAGAATTCCAAGAATTACAAAGTATTAGAAAGATTTGAGTTGCACAAGCATTTGATCACGTCAGTCTCCAAAATTTTAAAAAACATTTTTGAGGCATTTAGGTGTGTTAGATTTTAAATTCAATCTCGAAAATGGATCCAAAATGGTCCAATCAACCAGGGGGGTGATTTTCATGCAAATTCAAGCACTTTCAAAAATTAGGTCCACCGCTATATAAGGGCGAAGGTGTCATTTTCAAACTCATTTGTGCTTTTGTCTTCTAGTGATTTTGAGCTTTGATAGAGATATGATAGTGAATGTGAGATACCATCGTTTTGAGTGCTCCAGACAATACAGCTGGCCAGCAAACTATGGACCACCAGCGAGTCATTAATTTCCCACCTTTGTAATTTTACTTTCACGCTTTACAAGGTCATTGATTGCATATTTTAGCATGTTCTTAGGGGTTCCAATTAGTCTTTGTTCAAGACCTATCATGTTTCGTGCGAAGATCTTCTTTCTTCGCACAAAGAAATAGGGTGCGTTGTTTCTTCACGCGCAGTGGGAGGATCTTTGCACGAGAGGCATTTATCTCTTGCACAAAGAATGAGATTCTTTAGGTGAAGGGGATTCATTTTTTGCGTGCAAAGATGTGATTCTTCACATGAGATTTGAGATCTTCGTGCAAGACTTGGAGAACTTGGTGGGAAATTTCACGGCTTTCTGAGATTTCACGAACTTCGCATGAAATCCTGTGACAGTCATGCCTAAAAATTTCAATTTCATGCTCAAAAATTGCATTTTCATTTGTTTTGCTGTATTGTGTCAACTTAATACAGATCATTTGTTTGTCATTTTTTGTTGTGCATGTAGGAGGCCTTTGGTGATGTCACATTCAGATCGCACTACCTACCATATGGAGAGTTATTGTGGAGTCTTGATGATGCTAATCGAGCACACATTGCTCGATTGGGTTTGTCTTCACTGTGCTAGATTCCAGCCGTGATGGTGAATCACGGCTTACTGACAGCTTTGGGTGAGTTTTTCCATTCAGAGATGAACACTTTTCATTTGTCGATAGGTGAGATGACGATCACCCTAGAGGATATATGGAGGATATTGAGGATCCCCTTTCATGTCGCCTGGGTCATTTATGATACAGTGCCTAGAGAAGGTACAGAGGCACTATTCATTGTATTTGGGAGAGAGCTACTGAGGGGCAGGACCATTAGGTGGGATAAGCTAATGCACACCTATGGACTAACACACAGGCTGGCATCAGTGTTGGCTATATTTTTGAGTTGTTTCTTATGTCCTGATAGAGGATAGCATGGTTTGGAGTACGGGTGGGGAGCCATGCTTTGCAAGATGTTGGAGGCACCTGAGATCTTTGGGTGGGGTTAGTGCATCTTGGCCCATCTTTTCCACGAGATGCATGAGGTCATCTTCCATGAGAAGAAGACAATGAAAACTGGAGTGTACATCCAACAGGTATGGGCATGGGAGCACCTTCTCATATGCAGGCCCATTTTTGAGGATGCCAGAGAGCCTATGGAGCCCTATATATGTAGATATCGAGGGCACATTACCCAGGTCCTCCTAGGTAAGACTGAGCACTAGAGGATACGTCTTGATGACTTGGTGTCCATTGCATGGTGACCTTGGTGAGAGACAGAGGACTGGGATGATTCTGCCAGAGAGTTACCATGGATGTTTAGTTCTCAATCTCTGGCAGGCAAGACCACATCAGTCATAGAGAGATTTTTGATCTCATGAGTGTGGTAGTAGTATGGCTGACCATAGGAAATTTTTGCTAAGTACTGCACCTATTTCAAGTTGTAGAAGGATGTTAAGGGAGGATGGCTAGCACAGATGGATCCAGGGTAGTCCATGACAGATATTTGTAGCCTAGTTGCAGTTCAGTGGGACTACCTGCTAGTTGTAGTAGATGCAGGGATGACGCTTTCGTATTAGGCATTTTTGATCGGCCATCCATTCCCACAGTTTATAGATTCACTAGGGATGGTAAGGCAGGCACAGAGGCAGGTACCCCAGCAGTATCAGGTACTTCCATAGCTGCCAGATCAGCCATAGTGGTAGTCACGTGTCTGGCACTGGGTATAGCAAATGTAGATTCCCCCACGTTAAATGGGATCAAACCCAGGTGTCAAGGGTAGTGGGATAGGACATAGTCGACAGTAGAGATAGAGGACAAAGGAGCAGGCCCCTTAGTAGGAGGCTCCACACCAGGAGGTGCCACCATAGAAGGAGGCACTACCACAGCGACAGGCACTAGAGATGCTGGATGAGGATATGTCAAATCAGTTGGCAGGTGGGGTGCAGCACACACTGTGATGGTACCAAGAGTGGATTCATGTGGCCTCCCGATAGTTGGGAGAGTTACAGATTTTAGTGGCAGTCTGGGATGCGCAGCTAGTGGAGAGATAGCGAGAGATAGATCAATGGAGAGAGTGCATGGAGATTGCGGAGTAGAGATTGGATTTTTCATAGGATGAGGTCCGCTTTCAATCAACTCGGGCTGCCTACTATTATGTTGCATATACGAGTGTCGTACTAGATGAGACACTACAGGTTCAGTGCTTTTCTCAATATGCATAAGATTCTGGAGGTGCATGACCTCCTGTTAGACCAAAGATGCCACTGTCGCCTCCACCACCTACTGCTCCTGCTCCTCCTAGAGGCGAGTGTATGGGACAGAGTTAGATGTTCTATACCTAACTCTAATTTTGATCTTTGGCTATGTATTGACTGGTGTGCCAGCACCACATGTATCATTTTTTATTGATTGTGCTTGAGTAGCACCCATTTTTTGTACTAATGCATTCTTTTGATATATATATATATATACACACACACACACACACACACACACACATACGAGATCTTGGGCTGAGTATTCTTGTGTACATGTCATTATCTATTTTGCTTCACTTTGATGTACATGAGATATCAATATGATGATGATGAGATACATGTTGTACTTTGATATGAATGCATATGTATTCTGATGTGATGTGATGTGATGTGATTATGAGCATGTAGAGTAGATGTTATGAGTATATGGATGCAATTCACATGGAAATGGACTAACATCTCATGTAGTGTTGCATGTTTGTTGCTTGACAGTGACAGGTATTCCATTGAGGAGTGCGAATCGACGAACCAAATGCTTGTGCAGTAGTAAAGAAACCTAACATGTGGAGATGCCCCCAATCCTTCATCACAAAGGGTAGGAACAGAATGACCATCAAATTGCATGCTTATGCAAGTGAAGTATGTAATGCAAGACTATGTTAAATGCAACCCTAGGTCTTGTTACCAAGCCTCGATATTTAATCATCACTAGATATTGAACAAAGCTTCTAAGTCATACAATTCCCACTGACATTGCAATCATGAAAATATGAATATAACATATGTTATTTTTTTGTTAGGATTAAATGTAAGCATTCGAGACAAAGGAAGCCAAAATGACCAGAACATTTGTCTCTTTTAGTATAGCAAGTTAACATAAGCATCAAAGCATAAATGCTAGGATTACCAGAATGTTGCTTGCATGATAGACACACCAAACACATGAGAGATCCATCTTATGCTAAGTATTTAGTATTTATTCTATTTGCAAGGATCCTTGCATTTGTAACTTGAGAAAGAAGTGTGCTATATATACTCACAGTGACCTGTACGTTCCTTTAGCAGGACGAGTATCAGTATTTACTATAGCATGAAGAGTTCACTCCAACAAACAAGGAGAAGAACCAATGTTATTGATGTATTCATACAAAAGGAGTCGAGGTACACCCTGCCATCCAATACGAGATGGAGGCTCTTATAGTGGACACCCCTCTTATAGGAATATGTCAACTAATTGGAACTAAACTACAAATAGAAAGCAAAGAAAAGATCATGCCCCTAGTCATTACTTCTCTAGTCGAAGATGACATCATCAAGTTGCTCGAGGAGATATGATAAAGAAAAAAAAAAGCAAACAAAGAAAATGCTCAGTATATCCAAACAAGTATATCATTTTTGAGTTCAATGTTTTCAAGATTGATGTCAGGTGTCAATCTCCAAAACAAATTTGAAAGAAATCACTTTAGTAGGATGACGACAGTAGGCAGATGTAGTCAGGACAACTAGTGACTAAGGTCAAAGAGGAAACTTCATGATGAAGGACCTAAAGAGGACCAAGCAACAGTAGACAGACATAGCCAAGATGACTAGTGACTGACGCAAGAGAGATATTTCATAAAGAAATTTGGAGACACAACCCAAGCAATAGTAGGGAGACACAGCTAAAACCATTGGTGACTGTCGCGAAGGAGATCCTATGAGGAGAATTTTGAAAAGAGTGACTCTAGCAATAGTAGGCAGACGCAACTGAAACAATTGGTGACTGTCACGAAGGAGATTCTATGAGGAGAATCTTGAATGAGTAACACTAGAGGGGAATGCCCTCAAGCTATAATAAGACTCAATCCATGGATACATGAGTAGAAAGCTAGAAAAGCAGGAAAGTGAAAGAATGAAAGTGACTGTACAGAAAGCTTGAAGATGCGCTACAAGATGGAGCATTGGGAACAAGAGGCACCTGTTTACCAGGTTTTCACCTTCTTGGCAAATTTTTTTTTTTTTTTTGCTACCATGATGCCTATTTCCAGGTTTTCACTAATGGCACTTTTCTTGTTTTTTCAATTTTTTGTATTTTTCTCTTTTTGATTTTTTTGTATTTTTGAGATTTTTCACTTTTTTTTTCTTTTTGTGTTACCAAGGTGCCTATTGCTAGGTTTTCACCAGGGTGACAATTTCTTTTAGGACATTTTATGATTTTTAGATATTTTTTTCAGGACATATAAATATGTACAAAGAGCTCACTGATTTCAGATCAACTGTAAAACCACTTCAGGTGGAGAGTGTTGACAGGTTCCTTAAGCACTTCTCCTTCAGTTGTGGAAAGCTAATAGGTGCCAGATCCATATACTGCAGTAATGATGTTTGGACCAAGCCAGTTTGGTTCAAACTTTCCCTTTTGTACTCATTGTTGTTGATTCTTGGGGTTCTCTTTGAGGACGAGATCACCTAGTTGGAAGTCATGTGGCTTGACCTTCTGATTGTAACTTCTCACCATTCTTTGTTGATATGCTCGCAGATGATCACATGTCACTTGTCGTCATTCATATAGTAATACAAGATCTTGAAGCTGAGCTATCCTATAGTCATCATTAGTGATAAGGCCCTTCATAGAGATTCTCAAGGTAGGAATCTCAACCTCTATTGGAAGCACAACATCTGCTTCATACACCAAAGTAAAGGGAGTCATGCCTGTTGGAGTTCTTATGCTTGTCCTATATGCCCACAAGGCTAGATTGATCTTGAGATGCCAGTCTCTCCCTGACTTGCTGACTGTGCGATGGAGAATTTTGAGTATCACCTTATTGGATGCCTCAGCCTGGCCATTACCCTGGGGGTAATAAATGAAAGACCAATGTTGTGTAATCTTGAATTTCTTGCACATTTCTTTGAGGTATTCATTCTTGAATTGTCCTCCATTATTAGTAATGATTGAGGATGGTACACCATATCTACAGATGATGTAGTTTGTGATGAAAAGTTCTATAGTTTTGCCATCAACAACTGTGAGAGGTACTGCCTCTACCCACTTCATGAAATAATCTGTAGTTGTGATAATGAACTTATGTCCATTAGAGGAGGTTGGGTGGTTCTGTCCCACCAAGTCAAAGGCCCATTGTTGAAATGGCCATGTTGTAGTAGAGGGAATTAGCTCTCTGGCTGGAGTGTGAATGAGATTTCCATGTAACTAACACTGCTTGTAGGACCTAGCATACTTGATAGCTTCTTTCTCCATTTTGGGCTAGTAGTAACCAGCACAAAGGAGTTTGTGAGCTAGTGTCAAGCCATTGGAATTATATCTACAAATTCCCTCATGAATGTCAATTAGTGTGCGTTTGGACTCTTTGGGTCCTAAACACCTAAGGAGTGTTCTGTCAAGACCTCTCCTATACAAATCATCAGCAATAATGACATAATGTGAAGCATTACAGATTAGGTAATGTTTCTCATTCTGGGTCAGACCTTCTGAAATGGTTTGATTATGAAGGTAGAAATAGATGTGATGGTAGCAAGATGATTCTTGTCCTATAATGGAATAGATCATCTTAGAATCAGGGGTGTCATAGGCTGGGTAGTGTAACGCTTCCACCAAGAACTCATGTTAGAGATCATTTTCAACCATTTGTAGTAGAGAGGCTAGGGTGGCCATGGCATTAGCCACTTTATTATCTGCTCGAGGAACTTGTTAAAAAGTGATGTGTGCAAAATACTTCTTTAATTCATCAACCATGTGCTTGTAAGGAATTAGTTTCTCATCCTTTGTTTGGTACACATCATTAACCTAGTTGACAACAAGCTGAGAGTCACCAAAGATATCTAACTGATCCACTCTCCATTCAGCTGCAATTTTCATGCCATTGATCAAAGCCTCGTATTCAGCAATGTTGTTTGTACAAGGAGACATAATCTTCTACACTTTGGACAATGAATATATCTGTGGTGTAATAAAGAGTAATCTAGCACCTAATCCTCATTGTGTGAAGGACCCATCGAAGAACATAACCCATGTGTGGTGTGTGAGTGTTAGAATTGACTCATCTAGGAAATCAATGTTCATTGACAGAAGACTTTGTATGGGTGCCTTGACCAGCTGGTCTGCAATTGCCTGTCCCTTAACAACCTTGCATTCAACGTATTGGATGTCAAACTCACTGAGTATCATAACCCATTTAGCCAATCTTCTTATAAGAGTTTCCTTACTGAGCAAGTACTTTAATGGATCTATTTTAGCCACAGACCGTGTAGTGTGGGCAAGCATGTAGTGTCTCAACTTCTGGAAAGCAAAGACAACTACCAAGCAAGCTTTCTCAATAATGTTATATTTCTTCTCATAAGAGACCAGTGTCCCACTCAAGTAATAAATAGCTCTTTCTTTGTTGTCCTTATCTTCCTGATCCAATAGGATGCCCAGAGATGTTTCAGTGGCTGAAATGTATAAAAGCAAAGGTTTCCTATGAATAGGAGGCATCAAGTTGGGTGGATTAACAAGATATTGTTTGATCTATGTTAAGCTTTGCTTACAATCCAAGCTCCAATTGAATTTCACACCCTTATGTAAGGTCTTTGTGAAGAGTTGTGATCTATCCGCCAATTGTGTAATAAACTTGTGTATAGATTGAAGCCTTCCCTATAGCCATCTCATCTGATAGATGTTCTAAGGTGGTGGCATGTCCATTATTGCTTGTACTTTCTCTGGATCTAACTCAATTCCTTTTGCATAAATAATGTATCCCAGCAACTTCCTTGATGTGACACCAAATACGCATTTCTTAGGATTGAGCCGAAGATTGAACTTTTCCATATGATCTAAGATGGGACCCAAATCTTGAGATGAGTATTGTGTTTAGCACTTTTGACCAAGGTATCATCAACGTAGTCCTCCATGGTTCTATGCATCATGTCATGGAAAATTGTAGTAACAGCTCGCTGATACATAGAACCAGCATTCTTCAAATCAAATGGCATCACATTCTAGCAAAAGGTTCCCCATGCACATGTGAAAACAATTTTCTCTTGGTCTTCTTGCACAATTTTTATCTAATTGTATCCAGAAAAACCATCCATAAGTGAATACATCTCATAGCCAGCCATCATGTCCATGATCATATCAATATTAGGGAGTAGAAAGTCATCTTTAAGACATGCCAAGTTAAGATCATGGAAGTTTGTACAAACCCTGATAGATTTATCATGCTTGGAAACTGGAACAATATTGGATATCCATTGAGAATAATCAATTGCATGAATGAAACTAGCCTTTAGGAGTTTCTCCAATTCTGCTTTGATGAGCAATGCATCGTGAGGGTGCATTTTTTGAAGCTTCTCTTTAACTAGTTTGATGCTTGGTGCTATGGACAAATGATGCATGATAAGATCAAGATCCAATCCTGGCATGTCAGAGTATGTCCAGGCCAAATTTATTTTCTTTTCCTTGAAAAAGGCAATGAATTGTTTCTTCTCTTCAGTTGACAGTGACTGTGCTAAATGTATCATATGAGGATGTTCTTCTATGCCAAAGTTAATTGGCTACGTCGGCTCTATCAACACTGATGACCTCTCCTGAAAGTGACTGGGGAGGACATCAAATATCTCATCCGTAGGTGCCTCAGAGAGGTTTTCACCCTTGGATACATCTTTTGTTTTTACTTTTTTGGATTCTGACACTGCCACAATGTGGTTTTCATTGTCGAACCTTTTGCATTTTTTCCTTTTAATTGTGTGACTAAGATATTTAATGTCAGCCTCAGTCATGTTGATGCTCTGCTCATTGGTGGAAGATGTTATGGGTTCGATAGCATTTAGATAATAGGCAAGAGCATAGTCATTCTAGAATATGGGGACTTCGCTAGATGTATTGGGGTTCCAGTTGATAAGCTCAGGATGTGTAAGTGAGAGAGTAGTAGCTGGTTCAATTGCATTCATAGTATAGTCATTAAGTGCTTGGACCAGAAATTTGAGACCTATGACAACCTCGTCCACAGGTGTGTTCAAATTCCTTGGAGCATGAACATTAGTAATTGACAATTCTAGGACACTAGTTGGATCCGACCCATGTGACCTAACCCTAGATGTTTCACCCACTTTGATTTGGTTTTCATAGACATGCACTTGGTCAATGTCTTTATTAGTAGTCACTTTTGAAAGAGAGTCAAACTCATATTCCTTAGAATCAGTGCTACATGGCGAGAGATTATAGAACTCCCCAATAGTGATAGGGACATAGTCACCTTCATCCTCTAGGTTCTTACACAAATACTCAACATGGCATGACTGATTAGATTCTCCCTTTTTTGTATGATATTTGAGTTGCTCAGTATTGTCCTCAGAAGAATCACTAGTATCATCCATAGTGCTAACACATGGTAAAAAGTCATCTAGCTCAGCAAAGAATTTAGGAAGATAATAAGGGATAGGATGAGGATAGGAATCCTCATCATCAGATTCTTCTTCTTGAGTACTTGACTCAGCTTGTGACTCATTTTCAAATGAACTCTCAGGTTTGGGGATGAATTTATTTGATCCCAAATGGAAAGGGACCCTCTTAAACCCTAGGCCAGTTGTATCATGGTTGCTTCAAGCTCTTTCTTTGATAGGATCAATTAGGCCATTGTTATTGCACCCAATAGGGCCCAGTTCCCTTGTAACCAAAATGCTTCATAAGCTTAAGACCAGGTCCATATTTCTCAGGAGTGATTTCTTGAGCTTGTTTTGTTAGGTCCATTGGAGCTTCTTCTCTGTAAAGCCATGCAACAATGGCTCTATTTTCACTTTCATCTTCTAAGGGAACTGTAGCCTTGACAAAAGTGCCATTATACTTGGTCTAAGGTGTTAGCATGAACGAATTCTTTGCTTCTGAGGGTCTCCCATAATGTTGAGGAGAATCTAGGAGAGACATTAATGACAACACTAGTTCAATGTAGTACTCTCCCATACCAGTTTCTTTCAGTTTGAATGACTGCTCAATTTGTTTTAGCTTATTTTCATGATAATCAATAGACTCACAGTTAGCAAGGACAAAATTTTCAGCAGCTTTGAGCATATTGCAGGTGTAGCTAGTAGTGGCAAGAATAGTAACTTCAGAGTCATGAAATGGTAACTTGAGGCATTGGTGGTATGTGGATGGCACATCACACATCTCATGTATTCATGGCCATCCTAACAGAATTTTGTAAGCAAAGGGAATTTCAAGCACCTGACAGGTGACATCCCTTTCTACAGGACCAACGTGAATGGGTAAAACCAAAAGACCTAGAGACTTTCGTTCCACTTTGTCATATGCTTTGATAGTGATCTTTCATTGAGGATCAACAAAGTCCTTAGAATAGTTCAATTGTCTAAGTAGAGTAGTAGAGACAATATATAGGCTAGCACCGTTATCAATGAGTACCTGATGAACATGTGTCTGATGGATCATAACCTCGATGTGTAGAGGTTGATTGTGCGGGTGACTCAGCAAGTTTTCATCTTCCTCAAAAAAATTCATAAGATATGGCAAGGTTAGGTGACCTACCATAGATTGAATTCACTCAAGATCAAGATCTTGAGGAATATTTACCTTAGCGAGGGCTTTATCGAGAATCTGCCTATGAGTAGGCAATATTTTAAGTAGCTCAAAGATGAAAATTTGAGCATTAGTTTGTTTCAACTGATCAAGAACACTATAACTCATTGCGGTCAAGTTTGTTGTGGGTTTTGCACCTTTTCCAGATGGACCAGCAAGGGTTTTATCTTTGTGTTGTTCAAGATCTGAAGTAGGAGGCACAGGGCCTTTGAGCACCAACTTGGCGCAAGAGTGAGTAACTACGTTAGCATAGTGTTGTGAAGGTGTATTATCCATTTCATCAAAAGTAGGGCCCCTTGTGGGTTTGTCATTATCTTGCTTGCCCTTAATGGTAATAATGTCGCAGTATTCAGAATCCATAGGTTCAACCATGTGAATGACATTGTCATCATTGGAATATTTATCATTGACCTTGTTGTAGGGTTGTGGTTTTGAAGTCTCTCCTTTTTCATAAGCTGGGAAAGGTTCTTTGAATGCTTTGTGATCCAAATTTTTGTTATGTCCATCTACCACAAGATCACCAACATCAATCATGTCTTGGACTTTATGGCGTAAGTTGATACAGTGATACTCATAGAATGAGGTCTCATTCCACCATGGTGGACATGGTTGTGGATTATAGGGATGAGGATTATCCATTGCTGAAATAAGCTTATGTTGTAGCAATGTTTTGTAAACCACATCCAAAGGTTCTCCCAAAGGTGTATACTCTCATTTGGGGCATGTTGTCCATGGGTTTCTCAGTTTGTTCTTGGATGTCTTATTGTCAGGAGGATGTTTCTCAGTGTTTTTAGCTGCTTTGAGGCCATTTGTGAGATTAAATGCAGCTTTAGCAAGTTTGGGTGTGACATTGTCAACAACTCCACCATGTGCAATTTCTCAGTTCTTGTTGACATGTTTGGTTTTATCCTTGTTGGAACTGGAACCTTGTTTTATGTCTCTCTAAAGAGTGAGTTCACCTTTCTTAACCATAAATTCTTTGATACAGATAGCCTTTGTAATCATGTCTTAAAAGGTATGTTGACCTTGTAGTTGAACTCTATACTCGAAATCAAGTAAGATGTTATTTGTGAAAATGTCAAGCTTCTCTGTTTCTGGGATTTTACAAGAATACTTAGTGTATAGTTGTCTCCACCTTTGGAGCAAAGTGAGGAAAGGTTCACCAACACTCTGTTTAAGGTTGCATAGATCTTGAATATTGACAGGATGTTGAATGTTGTGAGAATATTGTTGAACAAAGAGATTGGCAATTTCATCAAACATCTTGATACCAGGAGGTAAATGTGAGAACCACTCCAAAGTTTGACCACCTAGGCTTCTAGGGAATAAATGAATGAGGTAGGTTTGATCATGTATAAACTCCATAGACAAAGCACCAAATTCCCACAAGTGATCTTGGGGATCAGTAGTACCAAAGTACTTGTCATATTTGGGTAGTTCTATGCCTTGTGGGAAAGGTGGCATGTTTATGCTTTTGTCAAATGGAAATGGACAAAGAGTGTCCAATGTGTATGTCTTTGTGGGTTTCTCTTTCTCATACATCATCTGAGCCAATTGGTCTTGCATAATTTTCAATTTTTTTTGGAGTTTAGAGGTCTCAGTTTCTTCTTCAGGTGTGGTAATGGTTTCAACATTGAAATGAGAAGGTAACTTTGCTCCATCTTGGGCAATTTTGAGAAAGTATTTTTCTTTCTCTTCATTGAGTAGGATTCCCATGACCTTTTGGAAGTTTTTATCTGTTCAACATTTTTCTATGTTTTCAAAGAGTATTTCCACCTCTTCCTATTCCTCATAGGTGTCATAGTCTTTCTCTTTCTCTTTGGCATTCCTAGGTGTTTCCTGATGTCAACTATGACTACCATGTTCAGGTTCATGATTAGTCATTATAGGAACGTGTTCAGTTTTAGTGTGTTGTATTTCAAAAGGTCCTCTAAAAAAAGGATCAGACATCATGTTTGGTAATATAGCATCTCTACCTTTCTTAGTATCCTCTTGGTACAAAGGATTCCTAATTTGTTGCAAGTTTCTAGAAAATGTTCGCTAAATTTGAGATGACCTGGTAGGTGAGGGAGATAGTGAAGATGTCTCACTAGTTGAACTAGATATAGATTGTGTAACAAAAAGTAAATGACCTCTCTCACAATTATGACCCCTAGCATGACCATGTCTAAGGTTATAAGGATAAAACATGTTGCCACTTTTGGTTGCGACAGTCATAGACAAAGACAAGAAGTTAGAACCTGGACAAGGACTACACTAAGACTGAGTCTCAAAAAGGACAAGATAATAGTAAGAATGTTGTTCACTAAGGCACAAATGGTCTAATTTAAAGGCTAGAATAGCCAAAGATTATGATCAATGCAACACAAAGTATGACAAGCATTAAGATGAGGATAAAAAATAACTTATAAGAGGAGACTAGTCAAAGTGCAAGATACAAGCCCTTAGCAAAGAAAGGTGCCATTGTTTCAAAACTGTTCATAGATAGAGAGTGACAAATGGATGCAGAAAAGGATAGCGTGCAGGCTATAGATAGCCAAAATAGACCAAAAGTGGAAATGCTGACACAAGATCTCATGCGAGAAACCTTTATAGGCCGCATGAAGAAGTTTCTTGGACCGTGCAAAAGTTAGTGACAGTGGTTTAATTTTGGGTGAAGAAGTATAAAGGGTCACACAAAGACTCATGACAGTAGTTTAATTTCATGTAAGGACAAAATGTTTTCGCGTGAGACTGAAAAAGTTTTTGCGCGAGAAGGTAGACCAATTTTAGAACAGCGACTGAATTTGACAAGATTTCTAGACTTTTTAACAGAGTAGACATATTTATTAGACAAATCTGATTGGATAGGTAGCAAGGTTGATCGAGTAAGATGTTTGGACAAATTTTTAAGGTTTTCAATCCAGGCAAAGTGTTTGACAAGATAGTGGGAAGCAAGCAGTAGTTGAAAACAGTCTTGCCGAGGACAAAGCAACTTGACAGGATAAGGGAGTCTTGACATTTGTTTGTTATAACTAGTTTGGACTTTGTTGATGACTTGATAAAAAACACACTTTATCCCTAGAAAGAAAAAAATGGTAGAGAAGGCAAAAAATTTGTCCCACATCTTATGCGCATGTGTGTACCTCACACAGCCATGTCACCCCCTAGAGGGGGTTCATTATTTTGGTATATTCAAAGGACTCAATAGTATACACTGAATGAGCACCCTTGTGGTAGGGGATGAGTGCATATACCACCTTCAAACATCTAGTAGCATGCCTATGGTGAGTTCTATAGGAGAGATTCTTCCCCCTCCTTGCACAAAGATTATGCCTCCTTTCAGAGGTGAATCGGGTGGCTTCTAACTAAGAGGTTTTACTTGGCTTCCATTTGAATTAATCTCTAGTGGCTTCTCAAGTGGAGTTGAGGCCAGCAGTGTACACCAGCATCTCAAAGTGCACACTACTTGCTTAACAAGCCAGGGGTCGGCACCGACTAGTGCACAGACAGAGCTTCCCCTTGATATGCGATATCAAGAATTAAGGGGAAGAAATTAATTTGGCTTTGGAGTATTTTGCTCTACAAAGCATCTTGATTATAGTGAGTTGGATTCTCTAATGAAAGGAGTGTGCTCACTTGGGTCATTCTTAGAGGTTGGATCACTCCAACAGGCCCTCTAAAGGACTGACATGGACTCATGGTTTAGATCTAAGGGTTTGAGTTTCTGATTTCCCTCAAGGGGAAAGAGCATAATCATCTACCCTATTTTCTCACCCAAACATGCAAGACAAATTAATTACTAACTTAACTTAATCAATACAAACTCATTCTTCCTTAACAATTTCAATTCTCTTAAAGGAAATCATTGTCTTATCATAGAAGAGAACAAGCTTTGGAGAACCACCAAGCTGCTTTCCTTCTTTTAAATGCCATCTTTCGAAAGCATCTAGGTTTCTGATTCACTCTTGGTCATGACCTCCAAGAAGTGAAGATCATATTACCCTATTCTTTTTTCTTACACCCTAGGAAGTTCACAAGCCCCTAATTACACTATTTTTGAAAGCAAGAAAAGAAGACACACATTGTTTTGTGGGTTTGAAATATAGTCTTTGACAGGCGTATCTTCAACAAGCATCATGCAAGAAAATAGTCAGTCCGTTTTCAAGTGGGTTTGTAAAAGGAATCTTCGACAAATGTCCTACAAACAATAGTTAAGCTGCAAGAAATCAGAGAAGCAGATTCAAAATAACATACATTAGTAAAATTAGATAATCTGTAAATTCAAAAATGCTTAAAATTGAAGCTGCTATTACAAGATCTCATTCGAGATCTTTGACAGAGCCGCGCAAAATTATTTCAGGCTCGCGTAAAATTTCTTTACAGCTCGCGTGAAGAAATAGGTTCAGTGTGAAGTTTCGCGCGCTCAAGAACTTTCTCGCACAACATGTAAAGAATCTTTGCACGAAGATTTTGGATTCTCACTCAAAAATAAACAGTCTCGCGTGAAGATTCCTGAATCTGTACAGAACAGTACGGATAGAGAACATGAAAATGATTTTAAAAATGCAGAAAGAGGCCAGAAAAGTTAATTTTCTCGGCCCCACAATGGGCACCAGAAATGTATATGGGAAATGTGGCCTTATGCTTCACACACAGACTTCAACATGATCCTTATTTGTCGATTCATCCCAGACTGAACATTGGATTGTTCATCCAAAAATTAGCCGGTAGGGTGACCTGTTGCCTTCTATCTAAAGGGATTTTTCTCGTTAAATATCCTCAGATTTAAGGTGTTAAGCAACCAAAACCTCTAAGAACAAAGGATTTAAGAAATGAAATTAATCTATATGATTGTGCAAATTAATCTAGAATGAGAAATGCATTCTAATCTAGGAACAATTAAAACAAAAACTAGATTAACCTATGCATATTAAGCTAAATGAATTTAAACTAAGAATGCAGGATGTATGCAAAAATGTGAGAAAATGTGAGCATAAATTTCAACAGAAATTTGATGCAAATTCTAATTCTTCTCCAAAATGAAGAGATGAGGGTCTCTTAAATAGATTTTCCTGCAATCCATCAATGGCTGAGATCGATTTCAATCAACGATCTAGATTAAAGGTGAGATTCAGTCATAAAGGAAGATTCCCAAATTAAAAGGAGTTAACTAACTCAGATTTGAGTGTAAGAGTTAGTTATCTTAGATAGACTTTAGTGTAAAAGAAAGTAATCTGGGTCACTTCTAATTTGATCAGCAATGAACTAGGAATGTCCCTTTTTTGAACTAAAGAGAGATTTTGGAGAGATATTTAATTTAATAAAATGAGATATGCTCTCATAATTACCTTTTCTTATTTAATTAAATAATTCTATTTAATTAATTAGAGACACTTTTCTTATTTAATTAAATAACTTCATTTAATTAATTAGGAATGACTTTCCATTTAATTAAATAACTTTTCTTAATTAATTAGAAGTAGCTTCTCCATTTAAGTAAATAATTTTGTTTGATTAATTAAAAATGGGCATATTTATTAAATTAAATAAATTTAATTCCATAGTACATTAGCCTTAGGCGATAATTTAATTTAAGTATAAATATTTAATAATTAAATTAAATCTTAATCAATAGGTTTAATGTGACTAATGTAAGTCAATACTATAGGAATTAAATAAAGAGTCTAAGTAATGCAGATTTAGGTTTTCTACATTTGACAACTAAGTCAAGTAGCGAGTAGCAGAATAAGAATTGCCTAGTGACATAAGACTTTAGAATCGATCAGAAATATACCAAAATTGGTGATCGTGGCAATAAGACAATTTTGGGGTATTACACCAAGAACATTGAATCAGCATTTGAAGCCAAGCTTTCACTCAAAGAAAAAGGGAAAAGGATGAAGGATCCACAATTAGAAAATGATGAAGAATCAGAACAAAGTTTAGATAGTGATCTTGAAGTGGTTGAGGCTCTACTAGCAAGAAAATATTGAAGAGGCAAAGGGAAATACAAAGGTAAGGTTCCTCTAATCTTCTTTTCTTGTTAAAAAATTGGACATATTGCTGCTAGGTGCCCATATAAGCAAAAAAAGGATGAGAAGAATGGTCACAAGTACAATGGCAAGAAAGACTTCAAATCATTCAAGGATAATGGTAAGAAAACATTTTTCATGGTTAAAGATTCTAATGATTTTGATGATCAAGAAGAAGATGAAATTGTCTACATTGTTGTGAAAGATGACTCTGATAATGATGAGGAAATGGCACTCATTTTTCACATGAGTAGAAATGATACATGGATCATAGATAGTGGTTGTTCTCATCACATGATTGGTGATAAAACTAAGTTTGAATACTTTGAAGACTAATGTGGTGGTAGTCTAAGATTTGGTAACAATGAACCTTGTTGTATAAGAGGAAAAGGAAGAATCTCACTAACCAAGGAACTTGTATGTGATAATGCATATTGGGTAGAAGGACTAAAGCATAATTTGTTGAGTGTGGCACAACTACTCAATAATGGATTCAAAGTAGAATTTATGCATAGAAAAGCAAGATTGTTGGATGGAAAAGAAAATTTGATTGGATTAGGCACTCAAACAAAAGGTAACTTATTTTATCTTGAACTTGGTGAATGTTCATGTTTCATTGCTCAAATTGAAGAAAGGTTGTTATGGCATAGGAGGTTATGTCATGTAAACTTCAAAAACTTAATAAAGATTAGTAAATTCAAGAAAGTAAGAGGTATTCCTAACATAAAGAAACATGAGGTTGGTCTATGCAAGAATTATCAAATTGGTAAAATGGGAAAGACTAGTTTTAAAAGAAAAAACTATCAGACTGAAGAAGTTCTAGAAATTGTGCATACTAATTTGTGTGGACCTATTGGCATTGAAAGTTATACTGGTGAAAAATTCTTCATTCTGTTTGTTGATGATTATTCAAAAATGATGACTCTCATGTACCTAAGAGAGAAATCAGAAGCATTAAAAAATTTCAAATGGTATTTGGCCAGAGTAGAAAAGGAAATAGGCAAAAGACTAAAATGCTTAAGGTCTGACAGAGGTGGTGAATTCATTTCACATGAGTTCAATAACTTTTGCATTGAAAGGGGAATCAAAAGATAGGTTTCAACACCTAGAGCTCCTGAACAAAATGGAAAAGAAGAAAGAAAGAATAGATCTATCATGGATTTTGCAATAACCTTAATGATTGAGAAAGGCATTTCCATCAAATACTAGAAGGAAGCTATCAACACTACAGTTCATACCTTGAACTGAGTATAGTTGAAAAAAGGACTCATTCAAAACACCCTATGAGTTGTGGTATGGATAGAAACCCAATGTAAGTTATCTAAAAGTATTTGGAAGAAAATGTTACATTTTGAAAGAATCTAGAAAAGGTAAATTTGATGTAAAAAGTGAAGGAATATTTTTAGGATACTCTTGCAAAAGCAAAGTATATAGATGATTGAACTTATCTACTCACAAAGTCATAGAAAGTGCACATGTGAAAGTTGATGAGTTTGTAGAAAGAACATAAGAAGAAAGAAAAAGGGAACCTAAAGACTATAGGAGATTTTTTTATAGTGAACCTAATACAATGCCAAGTATACCTATTAATCAGGAATCCTCAACTCCAAAGTCTTTATTAACCAAGTCACAACAAGTTCAAAATGAGTCAGTACCTACCGAGCTGCAAGAACCTGAGTTGCAAACAAAAGCTACTGAGTTAGCATCTATAGAGCTCGAGCAACCCGAATTAGAACTAGAAGTTCAGACATAGAAGGATAATAATGCAAGTCATTCAAAAGGAAAGGAGCCCGTGTTAGCCAAGTATGTCAAAAAGCATCATGCACCATATCAGATCATTGGAGATAAATCAGAAGGAACAATGACAAGAAGTAAGTTGAAAGACACTTTTTTACTTGGTGATTTTGAACCTAGAAATGTCAAAGATACACTAGACAATGAAAGTTGGATTGAAGCTATGAATGAAGAGATAGAACAGATAGAGAAAAACAAAACATGGACTCTTGTACCTAGACCCAAAGACAAAAATGTGATTGGAAAAAAGTGGGTATTCAGAAATAAACTAAATGAAGATGGTAAGGTATCAAGAAATAAATCTAGACTAGTATGCAAAGGATACTCTCAAGAAGAAGGTGTAGACTATGGAGAGACTTTTTCTCCTGTTGCAAGATTGGAAGGTGTTAGAACCTTACTTCTATATGCTGCATTCAAAGGATTCAAAGTTTATCAGATGGATGTCAAGTCAACATTTTTCAATGGCATATTGGATGAAGAGATTTACATTGAATAGCCTAAAAGTTTTGTTGATCTAGACAAGAAGGACTTGGTCTGCAAATTGCATAAAACATTATATGGTCTAAAACAAGCCCCTAGAGCATGGTATGAAAGATTTCATAACTATATTATTCAAATTGATTTTCAAAGAACTAATGGAAATAGTATTTTGTACATAAAGGAAGGACCAAATAATAAGTTTTTTTTGGCAGAAATATTTGTAGATGATACTTTGTTCATAGGAAATGATAATCTTTGCAAAAAATTCTTAGAACAAATGAACCAAGAATTTGAAATGTCAATGTTTGGTGAAATCAAATCCTTTTTTGGTCTTCAAATTAAATAGAGTAAGAATGGAATTTACATCAATCAATTTAAATACATCAAGGAGATACAGAAAAATTTTGGTATGGAAGACTGCAAACCAGTTGGGACTCCTATGTGTATTGGATTAAAACTGACCAAAGATGATAAATCAAAGGAAGTGGATCGAACATTGTATAGATCTATGATTGGAAAGTTGCAATATGTAGTGCACACAAGACCATACATTGCCCTTGTAGTAGGAATTGTAGCAAGATTCTCAAAAAAACAAAAGAAAAATCACATGATGGCAATCAAAATGATCATGAGATACTTAAAAGGAACTGAAGATTATGGATTATGGTATAAACTTGGAGGAAATTGGGATTTAAAGGTGTTCATGAATGCAGATTAGGTAGGAAATATTGATGACAGAAAGAGCACAAGTGGAGGAGCTTGCTTTCTTGGAAAAAGGTTGGTTTCTTAGACAAGTAAAAAGTAGAATTGTACATCTCAATCCACAGTAGAGGCTAAATATGTTGCAATAAACTACTCAAACATTGTGTGGTTCAAACAATTATTGGAAGGTATGAAGCAAGAAATCAAAGAATTTATTGTTATGTTTTGTGATAACACAAGTGCAATTAACATCTCCAAGAATTGAATGATGCATTCAAAAACCAAGCATATTGCCACAAAGTATAACTTTGTTAGAGAATTAGTGCAATAAAAAGAAATAAGATTGGAATATGTCCATACAAAAAAACAAATTGCTGAAATATTCACAAAGCCTTTACCTAAGGATGCATTCTTGTATCTAAGAGGTAAGTTAGGGGTCATTCCCCTATCTAAAGCTCACTAAAATATAGTTCTAGTGATGCATCAATAGGAACAGAATTGAAGATCTATCAGTTGATGCAACAAACCAATGAAGACATTGCATATGAATCAGTACATCATGTACAATGCTATTCATTTTTTTAAAGTTGTCTTTGGCATGTGTTGTCAAACAGGGAGAGTATACTATCATATCTTTCTAAAATTTGCAGAAGAATAAAAGTTTGTGTAAGAAGGAGAGATTATTATGAAAGAGGGAGTTTGATGTATTTGAAGAAGAAAGTGAAGTATTCTATCAATAAAAGACTTGTTTTCAAATTTTATTCTACTATGACATGTTGTGTTGCCATCAATGCCAAAGAGGGAGATTGTTGGATACAATTGTTCAATTGTGTGTTGTCTTTGATGTGACACAAATGTCATATCAGTCATCAAATAGAGTCAGTCTATCGATCTCAGAAGGTCAACAAGGCAAAGGACAGAGTCCACGGAGCTCAGATGGTTAGCAAGGCCAAAGGATAGAATCTACAGAGCCCAAAAGGTTAGTAAAGAAAACTTGTAGTATCTACCAAGTAAATAGTTCTTACTGAGCTCACTCGATCATCAAAGGAAATTTGCCAGAAACAGTTCTTACTGAGCTCACTCGGTCATCAAAGGAAATGTGGTAGAAGCAGTTCTTACTGAGCTCACTCAGTCATCAACGGAAATGTGGTAAAAATAATTCTTATCAAGTAAACTTGGTAGCCAAAAGATTTTATAGATATTGTAGTGTTAACCGAGTCAAGAAGGTTAACTTAGGTAATTTTTGGAAGTAGTATTTACCTAGCAGGGTCGGCCAGTAAAGGATTTCATTATTTTATGAAATAACATTTATTTTTTTAGAGTAATATTTGTAGCCAACTGATGTATGGTTTATTGGTAAATGTAACACATAAATAGGCCAACTTGACAATCTAAATGGTATAATTAAGAGGTCAAGTTGAGAATTCTAAGTATGTGGTGTGGAATAAATGTGATATGAAGACTAATTATTGTGGAAGCGAATTTGAAGGATGATCAGAGATCATTGAGGAGTAGCAAAGCTATATTTGATCAAGGAGGATCTAATGATGGAGAACAGAGACCTGTAGTCAACAAATTCAGTTGCATCTTGTTTAGGTCAATTCATTATTTCTTTTTAACCATTGTAGTAGTGATTTCAAATCTCTTAATAGAGTTGGTTTAACAACCATTTTGTAAATCCTCTAACAAGGTGCCAATTCAGTTGAATTGTTCTAAAGACCTCTAGCAAGGCCACTCCTAATAGGGTGATTAAATCCTCTAACAGGGTCACACCTAACAGTGTGTATAGTAACCTTTAACAAGTTTGGCTCCTAATAGGGCTCACCTCAGAAGCGTGAAAAATTGGTGACTAGTTACTTGGTGGTTTTTCCCATATTGGGTTTCCACATTAAATCTGGTGTCTCTTGTGTTCATTTTCTTTTCAGTTACATGCATGCTTGAAGATAAGTAATAGTTTAATTTACCAAGTTATAGCATTTGTTTACCGAGTATCAACAGTAACTAGATCTTCATGAAATCTAAAGGATCTGTGGGTTAATTTTTGTAAGCAACTGATTCACCCACCCCCCCGCACCCCCCCACACCCCCCGCCCCTCTTAGTTACTATATCTTTAATCCCAATAGCAAGAGCCTACAACACAATGGTAAATTATGAATCTCTTATACTGAAGGTAAAATTAGTCAAAACAAATTATTATTATTATTATGAAGCTTTGTTCAGACTCTTATCGATAAAAAATCAGTTTGAAGTTTTTTTAAAAATTGGTAACAGGTCGAATCCAAAATTAATTTTATGAATTTTTAGATAGAAATAGATAATAATTAGAGGGGGCAGGGTGAATAAGTATTCTAGAAACTTTTTCCCACAACTGAATATTGTTAATTACTTTATAACTTACACATGAAAGTAAACCAACAATGTTGAATAGTAAATATAACCATACACATAGAGAACTCATAACACCATTATTTGTTTACTAGGGAAACCTTGGCCAAATGAAAACCTCAGTGGGGATGATACCCACTAGATGATTCACTAAACAATAGGATCATGTTAAGAATATTAACTTTGTTAAGAGTCTAGGAAGTACATATAGTGTCTCGAGTCCTTGTTAGGAGACTAGGCCTTGTTAGAAGCCTCAACCATGTTACAAGTTGGTAGAAAAAATACAATACATGAAAGAAGAGCCCACTGCCCTAACATGCAATTATACAATTCTATTCTTCACAAGAATAGATATACATACAATACTTTCAGTCTGTTGCATTTTGCACTTGCTCTGATCAAACATTAGTCTATGTATCATCGACTTCACAGAGATCACATAGGTCATATATGTCACACACATCACATTAATATTACTCTTGTACCACACTTATCTTCACAAGATAAGATCTTTGCTTATATCTCGCATAGTTACAAATCTCTACTCAGTTGGCTTCATGTCTTCACATACTTGACATAATAAGAAATAACTTATGGAATAATTATTGAAGTTGATGAACGATCCACCCCATAGCTCCCAAGAATTACTTGCACGCAAACACCTATTACAAAAGAGAGATGCAAAAAGCTATGGAGGCTCGAATAGTTAGATCCATATAATAAGACATTCTTGATGATAAAAAATTAAGATTGCTATAAGAAATGAATTATCTAAAGTTCATGTTTACAATGAGAGGTTGTCCTTATAAAGGAGATCAAAACCCCAAAAGGTAATGTAAAACTCTTTACAATATTTAATAATTACAAGATAATTATTAAATCCAGGAATATAAATTAATCTAGGTTGTATCTTAATAATTAATAAAAGAAATTAATTATTAAGTAGACTAGAGTTAATTTAAAAATATCTAATTACTCTAACAACCCCCTTAAGACAAACTTAGGGAGTAGCTAAAAACCTATAAACTACTACTAAAAGAAGACTTTTGTCCTGGAAAACAAGGCCTAATGAGGTACCCAAGCACAACCAAATCTCCATGAAATGGAGAAATAGAGAAAAATCAGTGAGAAAAAATCTACTCCAAAAAGAGATAGCTGAAATCCTAGTGAAGGATTGAAGAAGCCTCCAACTAGAGGAATGTCCCAAAAGAAAGGAACAAAGAATGATCATGAAGAAAACCACTGAAGCATGAAGAAGCTACAAACTCTGTTAAAAGGAAACTGGTATTCTATAGAACATCCTTTGAAATAGAAGGCTACAACCAAAGTAGGAATGAAAGGAAGAATGTCTATATAGTAAATGATCCATCTCACTAAAATGCATTGGTATCCAGCCACTGCAATTTCATAGTACATAGGATCAAATACTAAAAACATAGGTCACTTTGATGAGCCAAGGAAGCATTAGAAAGAACAAAAGAACCCCCCCCTAATGCAGATAGGGTGAGGTGAAAAGCAACTAAGAAAGTGGGCCAATATCTCTTGAAAAATAGAACCGAGAACATCGAGAGTGAGGAAGAGGTACAAACACCTATAAAGGCACATGTCATCGACACATCATCAGACTAATGTCATGGAAGTTACACTCACTTGACAAAGGCAGAGAGCACTAAAAGAAAAAAAACTATCCCCCCATGGCACTTTATAATATAGTGTGAGTATAATAACTTACAATGATGAAAAAGAACTCAAAAAATAAGGAGTGACACTTTGTCTCAGTGTTTTTTCACTAAAAATGCTCACAAATGATATCAATAATGTTCAAAAAGGGAAAAGAGCTAATACAATAGATAGTATAGCCAAGAATAAGAGATCTCATGCCATGAAAATGATCTCCAAACTCAAAACACCCAAGTTATCCACCAAAAAGAAAAAATACAGAAGACTAAAAAGAATGTTCCTAGAGTAGAATCTGGATAAATAACCAATATCATTAGAAATAGTTCAAAAAGAGATTATAAAGAATTATCAAAATCAGAGATTGGATGCTCAAGATATGCCTCCTAGAGTGCAAAAAATACCTCCAAATATTGATAGTAGAAAATACCATCAAAACAACATCAAAACTAAAAACTAACTATACTATTGTGACAGGCTTGGAACTAGCTTTCTAGCAATATCTTGTTTGCAAAAAATATAGTCTGTATGCCTAAGATATGAGCAAAAAAGCAAAGATAGGTCCAAATAGAGGTTGAGGAGGTGATAAGAAGTAGCAATGCAGTTTTGACATGGCACTAGCATCAATAAATGACAAGCCCAAATTTGACAGTCAAATTATCGTCAACGCAAAAAAATGCCATAATGTTCAACAACCAGAAACACAATGTTGGGAAAAGGGTCGGTGCTAGAAAAAACTCCCAAAATCATTGAAAGCTCAAATCTGAAAACCAATGTTAGATCCAATGTCAAATCTCTAATGAAAAAAATAGGGGCATGAAGATTTGAAGCTCTAATACTGTTGGGATGAAAAATTGCATGTTTCATTTTTAGTCACATTTCAAAATTTTTGAGAAAATCAAGCCCTTAAATGCTTTTAAATGAGATTGTACTTGGTTGTCAACCTGTGAGCCCCTGAGGTTTTTAATGTTTCTAACACCCTCCATTTAGTGTATCTATGTGTTCTATGAAGTTAAATTGACATTTCGAATAGTTTTGCGAAGTCCCATTTTGAGCTAGTGTCAAAATTTGCAATTTTTCCCAAGTGTCAAATAGCGACAGGAGGCCTTGTTTGTACTTGAATATCTTACACCCAGAAATGTGTCATAACTTTCCCCTTTGAGAGTATCTAATATCCATACCTGAGAGCCTATGTTTCAGATTTTGAGTCATTTTGAGTCCGTTTGACTAAGTTTTGAATCCCTCAAAGTTGGTCAGTTACTATTTTCATGCTTTTGCACTTTGCGCATAATTCGGGGAAGCCCTGTTTGACGTGCTATAACTTTGACCCAGTTGACTAAAATGCTAAATTTCCTTTTGTGTTGCATAGTAGACGTCAGAGACTTCCTATATTTCAATTTTTAAGTCTTGACGAATCCGTTTGATCAGTTTTCAAACATGATTCCAAATGCAATTTATGACTTTTTATTGGTGTCAGCATTTGTAGATTGATCAATACCCCTATTCGAGACATCATATCTCCTAATCCATGATAGATAAGATGAAATGGTTTGTTCCCCTATATTGTCGACTGAAAATACTACAAGTGTGCCAGTTTTTAGAACTTAACGAATCCGTCTTCACACTTTTCCAGGGTCATTCCATTCGTAAAAAATGATATTTTAAAGATGTCCTTTGTCCTGCAAATCTAGCTAGTCAACTTTGTGCCCTTGCCAAATTTACCCCGTGATTCTTCATGATCCAAAACTGTAGAATCATACTTCCCTCATGGAAAAGTACCACTGTCCCAGTTTTCAGAACCTCAAGTGCCTATTTGCCTAGTTTTTCGAGCCAATTCTGAACCCAGTTTATTGTTTTCTAACATGTTTATCTGCAGGTGTTTTTAGATTTCAACAAATCAATGGCACCTGAGAGGATTAATGATTGCTGATGAATTTGATGATAAAATGTTGATTATAAAAGCAGGTAGTGATATGTATAGATGGAATGTTGAATACGGGGAGCTTATCATAGTGAGGTTGAATGTCCATGTAGGAAATGTCTACTCTTTGAAATGCAGTCGATTTGGTCATTTTGCTTTTCACTGGAGGTGAAGATGGAGCTATCCATATATTTGAAGACTGATCTGCTTGTTGTTATGCAAGCTATTACAGTGATGATTTTGCATTTATAAAAAATAGCCCCACATGCAAATGAAGATATGCTTTTCGTGAGGAGGGTAGCGGCGAGGTCTTTCAATAGAGACCAAGGTGCCAGTTAGAATAGGGGAACCAAATGCTTTGAAAGCTGCAACTAGCCAGTATCAAAAAGAAGCCCCATGCATCTAAAGCAAGAAGCCGCAGGGGAGAGAAAGAGAGGCACGTTAAAGAATGGAGTCTCCATGTTAAATAAAAACCTCACGCAAAACCTCAGGGCAAGAATCCACGCTCAGGGCTTGAGGAATGAAGAATAGTAGTAGGCATTTTCTAACATTCAGTCTTGCGCTAGGTGAAAGAAGTCTACACTAGTTCAAAGTAGCCGTTGTGAAAGAGCCTCCAAGTTAATTATCCACTTGATATTAACACTGTCGAAGAGATAGACCAAGATAGTAAGGTGCAAAATCCAACTGGATTGTCAAAGCCGAGAACTGAATAAGAAGTCCAAATTTCTTTTGATGACTAGCGTCCATGTTATGAGCGTTCAAGGATATAAGGTAGAATGAATAGGGTAATTAGGAACAACCTATCTAGAATGAGGGATTACATCATAATGGCAAGGGTACATAATGATAAGATCCTTTGAGATATTAGAAATTTCATTTTCTAAATTCCATGAAAACTCAATTTTGAATAGGCATCTACATAAAGTGCCAATGCTAAATTTGTTAGATTCTACCAAGGTAGACATGGCTATGAACATGGTCAGGATCTCGCTATTAACCCTACGTCTATCCAAGAAGAGAATAACTTCTTTCCCTATGATTCTAAAAACCGCTCTGATTACAAGAAAATGAGTGGAAAGTACTACTTCCTTTTTTTTCTCCCGAGATAGGGTCATCAATCGCAAATTGAGGAGTATGCCCCTTAAGCTTGATGATTACCTCTTATTTTTGATATGCCTTCAGATATTGTTTTTATTCGTGATGATGATGCAGACACTGGAATGAGTAATTGTGATAAAAGTTTTAGCTGGTGAAGGAGAAGATGATATAAGTACAGAAGTCAAAAGTGGGGATGAGTTCTCTGATGTAGATGTAGTCAGTGATGATTCAGATACAGGATGTGGTTACAGCTGCAGGGGGCAAACCGACTGGTTTGTTTGGAAAAATATGAGATAGTGTCCTAATTGTAGTAGGCAAGTATATTTCTCGATAGATGTAAGATTATTGTCAGATGTTCAAGCTACGCAGCCACTCAGACTTTAATACAGGAATTGCTCAAAAATAATAAAAGTAATGTTCATGGGACAGGACCACATCAAGATGGAGAAAAATGCAGACATGGGCTAAAATAGTTATAAATGTTTACCCCACATTAATAAAACACTGAGCCTTTGTGATATTTAAAGGTTCAACCGTATAAGGTTTTATATGTCTTAAAGAGTGAAGGCTTTTGGAAGCCTATGCTGAATGTGGGCCTAGTGATGACGTTTGGAGGAGAAAGCCAAAGTAATATTTTAAACAGAAAAGCAAACAAGTTGCAGGCGACTGGAAAATGAAAGAATCTAACCCCTCACTAATTTGCTAGTCGAGAAATTTCAAAAAATCTGGCTAGTGAGGTAGCGAGTTGCCAAGAAATCTCTAAATTTTGGCAAGAGTCAAAATGCAATGTGGGTGTGGCTGGGAGACAACAGTGAATCAGGTGGTGACAAGTGGTAGTGATAGAGTGACTGAGTGATGATGTGGTGAGCAGATCTTGAGATGTACTGGATTATGCCACATGGCACATTCGAGGGTTTTCGCTACTTCGTTAAGGAAAACTTGCTCACTGGTTAATATAGCAAAGTAGCAATAATGATGTGGCATGTGACACATGGCACCAGCTGTGTAGGCCCAAGCAATCATAGAGCGACACGTAGCACCCGATCAATAGAGGGTTGACCATGAATTTAAAGAGGCTAGGAAAAATAAAATGATTTTAAAATTTTCATTTTAAAATTATTTTCTCAAGAGACTGACGTGTAGGATTTTTAAATTCAAAGGACAATTAAGCTAAAGTCTAAAGTTTAGGTTAATTTAAATTTTTCAAATTTTAAATTTGAAAAGAGTCACAGACTTGAAGTTTCTAGTAGAGGAGGACTTTTTCAAACTGTGATTCTAGAGGCTCTTGGTATGCAAAGTATGCCTTATCATATACCGCCAGAATCGTGAGGAGATGAACTTTTCAATTCTGGAGTTAGTTTCTACACAGGAAGCAATGTGTTCATGCTACAAGAGGTTTTCTTCTAGATTTCAAACTTGCAACCAAATTCAGATATCAAAGTCCAAAATTGTTTCCCAACATGGTAATGACTTGAATATTAGTAGTATACAGTGAAATGCAGTTGGGGTCACGTTTAAGTCCGTTATTTGGGGAGTTCACCAGCTTTTCATAAGGAAAATCAAATATTTTGTTAAGCAAGAGGTTTTTATTATTCAAAAATAGATATTTACAAATCAGTTATAGAATAATGATGAAACCAAATCAGATCACAATGGTAGAAAGAAGAGAGAGGTGATTTAGCTGAGAAAGATTGAATTCCAAGTGGATAGATGGCAGTTGTAGATCAGATCCGAGAATTCACTCTTGTCTATATCATTCTTTCTTTCTATCATTTGTGGGGGTTCCAGTTTTGGGTTCCAATTTTTTTGTGACTGAGAGACCATTGTGGGTTGGAAATTTGTAGTCATTCTGTGAGACCACTTTGTTGGATCCAGATCTATGATTCCACCTTTATTCTTTAGCATTTTCTCTTATATGAATAGCAAGTGTAAAGATAATACAGATAGTTTTGAGATGTTAGGTTGTTTCATGTTTTTATTTCATGCACCTGAATGTATATTTTCAAAGAAAATGAATACATATGAGCAATAGTTTTACTAGCTTCATTCTATGTTTTGTCTCCTGTCTCAGCAATCTGTAAGTTTTATATGGTTTTGGAAAAAAGATCTGAGACCCATTTGGTTCCCCTTCAGGTTGTATGTCTGATATATTTTGTTTTTGGAACAAAGTGCCAAGTAAATGCTTAATGTGTTTGATAGGGTCATTGGTTATGTTGAGAAGGATATTTTGTGAGAATGAGATCTGAATGAACATTGATGTTTGAATCACAAGGTGATTAGATAGATCTGATGTCTGGGTATACAGAATATGTCCTAATGTCACAGATGCATGTTTTGGATTCATGAAATTGCCCAATGGATTAGGCACTGATCAGTTATAGGATCATTAGGTTTTGCTGCATGTTTGAGGATTTGTTGAACATCAACATCAATAATCAATGCTTTTCCCCTTTCATGTTGAAGAGCTATAATAGAATGCCCTCACTTAGCTCATGAGATTCCTAGATCTGCATTTAGCTACTGTAGATGGATGTCATTTCATGATTTATCAGGAGAAATAAGGGTTTTATTTGCTTCATATTAGATTCAGTGTATGCTTTGATAACTGGTACCATATAAAGAATCTATAGGTCCACCCGCCTAGGTTTTGCAAAGCCTGAAGAAGAAGAAGGGTCATGCCTTATAGTTGGCCTGGTGTCTAAATGGGCATGTTGAGAATGGGAGTTAGCTGCCCCTAGATGTGTCATATTCTCATTAGGATAATTGAAAACCCTCCAGCATTTTCAAACACCAATAGATACCATGTTGAAGTTGATGAACGATCAACCCCACAGCTCCCTAGAATCACCTACATGCAAACACCTATTACAAAAGAGAGATGCAAAAAGCTATGGAGGCTTGAATAGCTAGATCCATAGACGAGACATTCTTGATTAGGAAAAAAAAGATTTCTATTAAAAAAGAATTATCTCAATTTCTTATTTACAATGAGAGGTCATCCTTATAAAAGGGGATCAAAACCCCAAAAGGTAACATAAAACTCTTTAGGGTATTTAATAATTGCAAGATAATTATTAAATACAAGAAGAGAAATTAATCTAGGTTGTATCATAATAATTAATAAAAGAAATTAATTATTAGATACCTAAATTTTAGCTTAAGTAGACTAGCATTAATTAGAAAATATCTAATTACTCTAACAATAATATCCACATAGTTGGCTCATTATGACTTAGTAATTATTTTGTTACTAAAATAATTCCTCAAGTCATACAATCCGATTATATGCTATTCTCTATTCTACTCTAGTAATCACTTGTACTTCTATTTCAATCATAACTTGTGTTGTACTATCCATACACATCTATGCATTGGTATACACCATCATGACACTATTATAGATTTTTCCTCAACTGTGCATGAGCTAACTTGTAATGAGCCATCCGTACACATCATATGTTCTATTTGTGTTGTTGTTGTGTCCTAAAATGTTGACACACTTATATGAATCATTATATCCAAGATTGCTAAAGAATGACATCTCAAATGGCAATCTATAGCTCTATATTCATGGAGTACAAGGGTTTGTAATGGAGGCCCTTAGTTTGACCTAGTTTGTACCCATGCAAGTACACCATAAAGTGAGACATTCAAAAATCAAAATATACATTCAAATGAAGATGCAAGCTAATCTAAATGATAACAATACAAAGCAATGCAAAAAAGGAAATCTAATCCATGAAAGGAAATAACAATACAAGATTAATGTATGAGAAAAAATATGACTCTAATATGATATGAAAATGCAACAATGGAGCATGATGATGGAAGTCATGGATGCATAAGAAAAGAAGACAAGAAGAGAGAATTTGTAATGAAGCTCTAATGTCCAGCCCTAAGACTCAAACCCTAATGCTCAAACTCCTCTAAAATCACTTTCCAAACCTACAACATAGCAATACTATAACCACTAACGTCTATCTCTATATTTCTTCTTCTTTCTCTATATGAAAATGACAAGCAGAGGGTTCCTTATTTAGTCAATTGTGGAGGTGGGAGGCTTCTCAGAACTAATATGGGATAATAAGGTTTGATCCATGTGAGACAAAATTTGACCAATGAGAAGAGAGGAGTGTTTGACAAGAAAGTGGAAAGAGGAAATTAAGGAATCCCACTTAGAAATATGTGCATTCAAGTGTAGAGGAAAAAGATTTATTTATTTATTTTTATTCAATTTATTTCCTTTTTTTCATTATAAAAAGAGATATCTAAGTGAGGAATTAATTTAATTTAAATGGAGAACATTCTTTTAATCAAATAGGAGCTATTTTGTATAATTAAAAGAGATGTTTTCCTTTAATTAAATAAGGCTTAAAATAAGATGATTATACCTTAGGAAATATTGAATAAGTAAATTAATTACAAACTAATCAAGGAAAATGATTTGAATTGATTTAATAAAATATTGCAATGTATTAATTTAGAAAATTGATAAATTGATTCTGAAAATCAATAAAATGAAGAATGGGGCCCCATCGTCTAGGCGACCATTTTAGGGTGCATATATTTTCCATTCTTTGACTAAGTTGTGATCATTTCAGGAACACATGTAGTCAAAAAATGCAGTTGAAGTGTGAGGTCAATTTGAGATCACAAAACAACATAGATGTGTGGTCAACTTAAGAACACATTAGGACAAAGAATAAAAAATTTTGATAATAATTTTGTCTTGATAAAGACAAGGTTGTCCTAGGAAAAATAAAGATTGATAAAGATGAATCAAGGATTTAAGTTTGATAGGTAATTCCCCCTTGTGATTGAAATTGAAATGAAATAGAGGAGAAACAATAAATTGAGAAATTTGATCAAATCAAACTAAAGATAAGGTTATTGATGTAAGATGAAAGATATAAGGATCATAGAACCAAGGTTGATCATCAAGCATGAAATATTTTGCCCAAAAGTTGAATTAGAAAAAAAGATGTGGGGTGAAAGAAAATGAAAGATAGAAGTTTAGAAGATATGGAAAGAAATGACAAGAAAAAGAGAATTTTCCTTAAGAAAGAGACTGCCTCAAAATCAATCAACCATTTAAGGTAGAAAATTTTGATTAAGATCACAAAAGAAGATAAGGAAATGAAGACATGACCATAGCTGATTAAAATTACACAAAAAAGATGAAGGAAAACCCTCTCAAACTCATAATGCAACCTAAAAATGCAATTTAACATGAACTCTAACAATGCAAGCTACATGAAAATGTAAAGGTGTACTTGCAATAGAGCAACTGTAACATAGGATTTTGTGTTCATCATTCATCAGAGAATATTAAAGAACTTAGTTTCATCACTGGGCCATTATTAATGGACATTGAAAAATCACTTAGATGTTGTTAGACATTGCAAACTATCTAACACTTCAACATTTTTCTATCTCTAAATGCATAAATGAAATGTTGAATAAATGTTTCCATAAATGAAAATACACAATAGATTTATCTGACTACATTGTCAACAAATCTCCCCTTTTGGCATTGATGAAAACATTTGGAAAATTTGACTAAGTCTCAAAATGATGTCATACATAGTAAAAAAAAATAAACATAACTACACAAGACTATCTTTAAAACATAACAATTTTATTCATGTTTTGATAGATCATTACATTCTTTATCACTCCTTTACATTGATACATAAGTACATAAGTGTACTCCACCTTACATTTACAATACATACAATTTTCCTTCTACCTGATACTCCCCCTTTGACATCAATGACAATGGTGTGAAAATTTGTATCAACAAAAACTAGGTGTCCTATTGCTGATCAACTAGATATTCTGGAAAAGTGATCTGCATACACAAGTTTTAGTCATTCTACTTCCTTCTTCTAGTTCTCCTTCAATGCATCTAAAATTATTATTAGTTCCCATAGTGCATAAGATGATATGTCAACTTCACTTAAGTTAGTATAGATAAATTTTTCATAGGAAGTCTTTGTTGCAAGACATTCCTTCAATTGCCTCTGGAAAATGTTGATCTATGCTGAATTTTTTTTCTAAGACTGGTGAATTTTTTTGCTTCCTTCTCCATATTAGATTCCAAGCCTCTAATCACATCACGCATCTTTTCTACTTCTACTCTATAGTCCTCAATAATAGTCTCTAGGATTTGTAACTTAGTCGTGAGTGTTTCGAGTTCACTCAACTATTCCTTTATGTGGCTCTCAAAATTAGTCAAGTACTTGTATGATAGTGCACACTATCCATACAACCTTTTCCCTTCATCTACGATGTCTTAGTTCCTTTATGCTTCCATCAACTGCCTTTAGATCATTCCTCACATTGGTGCATATTGTATTAAATAGTGATGCATCATGCTTCGCCCATACTTGCTTGAAGCTACTTCTACTAAAGTTCTGAAATCTTCATCAAAGATATACCTACAATTCTAGAGGAGCTATAGTTGTAGTAAATTTCCTCTAGGTTCTATCTAATACTTTAGTCAATGTCTTCTCCAAAGACTTTACTAATTTGTTCTTCTCAAATAACTTTCTTAGTGACCTCATCAAACCTTTCTGATCATCATCATCGTTTGATGGCACTAACACTGCTGGTGCTATGGCTGGATTTACTATAATAATAAGTGTAACTATTTTCAGTTTTTTCATCTTCTTCTCTTCTTCCAATCTTTTTTTCTTTTTTCCTAGCCTCTTCTTCAACTTCTTTCCTTTCCTCTTCTTCTTTCTTCATCTTATCTTCTTTTGCTTGTTGATTATTCTCCCCTTTCTTTTTCTTATCCTCTCCATCTTTGCTAACCTCTCCATTTATTTTTTCTTCTCTTCTTTTTTCTTCATCTTCACTTCTCCATCATTATCTAAGGTAGGCTAAGTTGTAATATTTCCAACAATACATTGGCCATAGGCTACAAATGGTTTTTCTTTTGCATCCACAGTTATGTGCATACTATCTACTTGCATAGATTCAATACCCATAACAATGTGTGGTGGTGAATGTTCTTGTTGTGTCTCCTTTTCTTCTTCCTCATATCTAGATGGTGTGTGTGCTTCCACATACACTTGGCTATCAGGATTTGTCTACACACTCACCTCTAGCACTAAGGTCATGAATTTCACAATTGCATCCTCTGTTTCTTTCCTCACCTCCTCAAAATTGCCTCCCATCTAAAGAATTATTCTTCTTTTGTTCCTCAACAAGGGTTCAATTCCCTTCAAAAAAAAATTTGAGTCCTCCTTAGAGTCAACCTTACAAAATTTATTTATCATATATCCTCATATTTATATCTTCTTCTAATACTCTTGCCTTTCTATTTATGAGCTTATTATATAGATCTTCGAGTATCTTATTCTATATATTTTCAAATTTCTTATTCCTCAAAATCATATTCCTTACAATGGCATTTTCTAACTGCCTTCTATCAATATTATTTTAAAAGATATAATACTTATTCAATTAATCAAAATTTTCATCATTTATTATTTGCATATTAAGGTTCTCTACCTTTGGTTTCTATGCCTTCTTTCCAGCTAGAGTTATGCCTTCCTATGCACCTTGCACTACTAGTCTATCTCCAGCTTCATCCTTAGAACTCTCTAAATCACTTACTTGCATCATTTTTCTCCTCCTCTCTAGTCCACTAGTCTTCTACTTGACCCTTTTTTTTGGTGATAGTGTAGGTTCTTTCTTAACATTTACCAATCTCTCTGCTTTCGTCTATGTTGTAGGTGCTTCCACCTCTTGCCACCTCTTAGGATGATCACTTCTTGTCCTTATAGATTGCACTTGTGCAACTACTACATAAGGTGCTATGGGGGCCTATGCACATGGTTGTGCAACTATCACACCTTCCAAAGGTCCTGCAATAGCAATAGGAGTTTCTACTAACACTTTAGTCTATCCACTTGCTCTCATTTCTAGTGCTATGCTTTGTACCTCATTGAACTCTACTCTTTTCATCCCTAATTGCTTAAGAATAGAATCAATAAATTTTTCTACTTCCTTCTTACTCTCCTTTTTATGTAGTTCAAAGTGAACTATTGTCATTTTCTCCTCGTAGGTGCCCCATCTAGGGCACTTTGTATCCTTCTCAAATTGGAGTATGATTTGTGCATACCTTCTATGAGCTTTTCACTCATCTCATATTGCATTGGTTCAATAAAATTTACCCTTGGTAATATAACTTCCATACAAGTTTTATCAATTTCCACCATGAAGCATATCTCTTCCTTATACTTTTCTAGCATAGAGGGAGGTATTCTATGCCTTAGTTTCATTTCAATCTGAATGTTCTTCATCATCATGTCTATATCTTTATCTCTGGCATTCTCTAACTTTGATCTATAGCATTGGGTGACCAACTTCATTGTGCACTCATTGGTATCCCAATTTGTAATACCATGAAACTTATTTATAGCATAAAAGAATAAATGTCTTAGTTGGGACTCAAATCTAAAAATTGTGCTCTTTGATTTCTTCAACTTTGCAATGTTATCCAAAATTTGCAATCTAATAATCTCACATAGATTAAATTTTCTTCCTTTTACTTCCATTACATAAGCTGCATGTAAAAATCTAGTTCGTACTTAGTTAACCCTTGATCCACGATTAAACTTGTACCCTAATATCTTTCTTAATTATTTCACTCCTTTATCTTGAATGGAGTCTACCTTCATGTTTCTTCCATCAAACCTAGTGTTCAGTTTTGTCTCAACCATTTTCGTAACATTCTTCTCATTAACATGATTGCATCCTTCATTACTAAATCCTGTGACCTTAAAAATTAGGTCATTGTCAATAAAATTTTTGTATCACCTAGCCAAAACATATCATCATGTATCCTACTTAGAATTATTCAGGTCCAATCATGATTATCAAATTTCATGTAGAACATATTATACGATGTATGCAAGAAGAGCCCACTTCCCTAACATACAATTATACAATTCAATTCTTCACAAGAATTGATATACATATAATACTTTTTTTATATTGTGTCTCATACTGGCTCTAATCAAACATCAGTTCACATATCATCAACTTCACAGATATCACATAGATTACATATCTCACACATAACATATCACACTTGCACCACACTTATCTTTGCAAGATAAGATCTTTACTTATATCTCACATATTTACAAGTCTCTACTTAGTTTGCCTTCATGTCTTTACACACTTGACTTAATAAGAAATAACTTATGAAATAATATATACAATCCCTCTTCCCTTCACTTTTTATTCTCTGATAGTTGATGCCTTTGACATTTCTTCAACATTGGCTAAGGTTATTTAATTTTCCATACTAGCTTTCCTTTGTGTTTGCCTAAAAAATTTTAAAATCTTTTCAAGACTTTTAGTTTATGTGTATCCTATGAGCATTGTAATCCTTAAAAATTTAATAGAGGTCCCTCTACTCAAAGGAGTAGAGAGACCTCTATTCAAGACATAAATGAACATGGGAACAATCCCTCCTAGCAGATCCACCATCATGGATCAAAGTACATGAAGTGCTCCATCCTAGTACATGCAACAAAATCAAAGTATCCAGCTTCTCAAACATGATCTCACCTCATATTATGTCACTACCAGTGGACATACATGGAAACCATTCAAAGAGAAAGCCACCCAACCTGTCACATTAGAAGATCATAAAATCTTGTACCAACTAAAATTCTAAGCATAAAAACCTGATCCAAAGGTAATCACATGTATTCATAGTTGTCAAAATATCCATAATTGAAATAACACCCACAATAAGTGCCAACCCATCTAACTATCCATACCTCCAAAGGTATACCAAGTGAATCTCACATCACCAACATATCCAATCTGTAACCTAAAATCACAAACCTCAAGAGATATACTTGCCACATATATACCAAGAAGCTCCCACTACAAAAGATAATGTCAAATCTATAACCAATCCACTCACAACATCTCAAAGAAGTGAATCCATATAGTCTCAAGGACATCCACAACATATAAACCAATAAACTGCAAGAACAACTCTTATAAAAATTCTCCAATAGTCTCCCAAGCTTTCCACAACCAATAGAAGAAATAGATAAAGGAATAACCATGTCATCTCTCACATGGCATACATGAACACAAACTTGTGATCATAATCTCCAACTAATCTCATATCTGATGTAAAAAAAACTAAACATACAGGAAGATAACCAAGACCAAAGAGAAACCATGAAAATCATAACCTGTATCATGTCCTTCTACACACAACTCTAGATGTAAACTACACAAGTATGATCTCCTCTATAAAACTCCAACAAGAAGCCTCAACAACACCCAAACCATATCATATAACTAAGCCTCTCACAGAAAGATCAAATTCATAAACCATTCCTAATCCAAGGGATATGCCCAATATAAAACCATCTGCTAAACTCAAAAAACATAACAACATATGCACATGAAGATAACCAATGCTAAACCATCTCTCAAATGAACCTTCAAAACTAACTCTTGTACCATAGCTCAAGATCCATATCAATGAAAGACAAGCATAAACAGAATGCACCTGAGAGAAACAATGGGCTATACCTCTCAAGTAGCAAATCGTCGAGTAGACCAAGAGTGGGGAATGAGAATGCTTATTAAGATAACTAAGTCTTTATTAATGAACATATTGTCCTTCGAGAAACTATGTGCAAATCTGACCCTGAATGCCCAAATGAAAGAACAAATTGACACCAACAGTTGGATAGGTTATTATTAGATTAATAACCTTCCTCTAAATTTTATCGGGTATAGCTCCCCATGCAAGATTTACAATGAATTAATTATAGGTACTTTTAACCAGAAAGCACAAAAGGATACCAAGAATCTATCCATAAACACATAATAGACGCGAAACCTAAGAACTAAAAAAAAGAAAGGAAACAGAATAAAATAGATTACACAAAGTTAATCTAGCATACATTGCATTACATAATGTAAACGAAAATGTATCTTCCATCCTATTGAGAGAATTTAAAAATTAGAACTTTAAAAGACATTTTGAAAAGATGATGCAACAAGAAAACAACGATATTGAAACGTAATTCAGAGAAAACTGAAAATGACACAAAGTTCATGATCAGTGGAAGGAAAATACACCATAAACAAAGTTTTGATGTAATTAACCTCCAACCTCCCTTCCCTAACTACAAAAGATCGCAAAGTATCTTGTACACACTACAACCAAATCACTATTTCAAGAAAGATGGAAACTTCTTTCACAATGTTACATCAACCATTGAAATTCTATCTCTAAATCAGACACACAATTTTGGAAAAGAGAAATAACCCATGCTCTACCTCTCACAGCCTCTCAAGAAAAATAAAATAATTTGCAGAATCTCCTTCCCTTCTAGAGCACAAAGTCTACAGTCGGAAGCTGGAAGAATGGAACCAAAAAGAGAATGGGAAACCCTATAGCACAAAGTCTCAAAGAAATCCAATCTTCCCCCCCTATCACTATATTCATAGCCTCTATTCTGCTGTAGCCCAAAGTCTCCCAACCAAAACTCAAAAAACTGGAACACTTCTTCCTAACATTATATTTCAATGCCTCTACACTATGATTTTCCAAGCTTTGAAAGATGAAGTATATATATATTTTAAAGAATTGGAGGGGGGTGGCAACTTATTGTACATGAATATGTTGATATCTTCATTCTTTGCCAAGAATTGATGTTGATATTTGGTATTCACTATACGTGCCTCCAAATACAAAAATGAGCAATCCATCTTTAGATGATTAAATGTGACCTGAGTGTCAGTTTGGCTTTCAAGTATATGACAAATAATTCACAGGCATGTCTTACATGACCAGTTTCATCTCAATGAATAGCTTGTACCTTCAATGCTTCCCAAATTGTGACCTCTAAACTTATGTATTGACCTTGAATCATGAACTGGGGCTAAGCTTTGAACTTTTCTGAATTAACAAATCTGTGATTCAAACCTAGGATCTAAATTTGCAAGCTGAACCAATAAGCCACCTTGAACTTCTAAACCATCAAACCACTTTGAACTACTTCGAACCTCAGTTCAAAGTGGTTCAAAAACTCTAAACTTCAAGTTTTAAAACTGTGACCATATCAGGTACTAATAGTCTCCTGTTGAGATAATGGGTGTTGCACACATTGCATAATATTCTTATTTTATTATTTTATTTTTATTATGTAATGTTGTACCTAGATGGACGTGCAACATGTAAAGATTCCCATGGAATATTCTTGATGAGTTCTATTGTAACATTGTAAAAATATTTTATGTAATTATTTAATATTGGAGAAAAGAATTAAATGCTCAATATTAAATGGGGGGTCAGTGGGTTAAGTAGCACATGGTTTTAGCACATGGTTTATGTAATACCACTTGGTGGTTTTGTGGGACTTGCTACTATATAAGCAGCCACAAGGGTAGTTGTTGTAGAGAGAAAGAAAGAGTGAGAAGGGAAAAAAGGCAAGAGTCGAGTGGGACAAGGCTTGACAGGTTAGCCAAGGGAGCATTTGTGAAGGTTGAAAGCATGGCATGGGATGTGTGGATTCATGCTTGTTCACATAGTTTGCTTGGTTGTGGCTATGGCCATGAAGGCTTCCATGGTTGTATGGCAATGGTTATTTTGCTGAATAATACATGGTGATGGATGCTTTTGGAGGTTGGGTTTTTCCCTCAATGAGGGTTTCCCAGGGTATATCTTGTGTCACATTTTGTGGGTATATTGTTTATTCTCTTGCATGTGGATTTTAATTTCGTATTTATTTCAGATCTATAATGGGTTATGTGGAAACGGTGGTTATATTCTTTCTTGCCAAGTTTCCTTACAAGTGGTATCAGAGCTATGGTTTTATTATTGTAACCCTAGATTGAATCCATGGGAATTCATGAGAGGATAAAAGAAAAGGGCAAGATATATGAATGATTTATTGCAGATCTGAGGACTTTGGATTTGCTATTATGATGGGATGTTAAAATATTTGGGCATGGAAAATTGTTGGACAAAATTTTTTTTTCGGATGTTTCATTTAAAATGAGGGTTTTTGGGGTAGCTTGCAGAAATGACCTCTTGGGTAAAAACAGACCTCACCATTGGATTCGGGTCGACATTTCCATAAATTTTGATATATAATATGCCCTAGTTTGGCCATGTTCAGAAGAAATGGAAGAGTTTTTTGGTTTCAGCCCATGATGGCCGTCAAATTTAATCCCGTCAGAATTTTCGTCACTGAAAAATTAAAAATTAAAAATCGTACTAAAAATGGTAAAAAGACTGTCTTAGTAAAATGGCCATAACTTTCTCTTAGAATATCAGATTTCAGAGTTCTTATAGGTGTTGGAAAGCTAATTCAGAGCACTACAAGATAGTGTAGGTTTGGTTCTATGATTTTGAAATTTTGTCAGGTTTTAAGAGCCCTAAAGTCAGATGTTGTTTATTTTGAACACGAATTAGGGCATAACTTGGGCATACGGAGTCAGATTTTGGACTTCGAGTAGTCAACAGAAAGCTCTTGGAGAGCTCTACACATTGTTTCAAATTTGGTACATGTTTGGTATGATTTATTTGTTGATATATTGATCTGAATAGTTTATAGGTATATTTTGACTATGGTAACATTGTGAGTTTATGGCATTGGAGATTTAAGATTTGATGTCATTGTATACTCAGTTCATATTTCAGATTGGTCTCTTGATGATATGGTTATTAGTGTTTTGTTTGGATATGCATGATGACTTGTTGGGTCTACAAGTTGTGCAGTGTTGTAAGCGGTCTATACTTACAGGTTGCATTTATAGCTTGGTTATGGGTTGTCTTTGCCCATTGATCTTTCATTATTGATGCATATTCAGATTGGTGGCTTGGATTTGGGTTGTCTATGCCCTAAGTCACATGATTTACTATTTTCTTCATGTTAAAGGGATGAGATGTTGTTACCAGGTATAGTTATGGCAGAGGATTGTGGTTGACTATTCTATGCTGATAGGTTAGACATATTGAGAGCCAGATGCTCGGTTCATAGATGTGATCATGGTGTCATGGATTTTGGCATGACATGATTGGTTATACAAGTACATCCTTGATGTTCATTAGCTTGGATTTTTTGATTTAGTTATGGTGGTATATCTTCTTGGTTGAGGATCATGGTTATTTGGTTTCTTTTTAGGAGCTCATGATGTGCACATTGAGTTCTTTGATAGTTTGATGCCTTGGTTGATTCTCATGGTTAGAGGATGGTTTTTCATCATTATGTCATGGATAGCTTGGATACACGGTTTAGTGGGAGCTTGTGACAGTGATGGGGTGACAGTGCAGGATTAGTTCCTGGTTTGGTTTATATCTTCTTGGTTTGGAGAGGATGGATTTTATGATGCCATAGGTGACTTGGTACCACGGTTGAGTGGGATTTGTTGGCATTGATATATTTATTGAGTGTTTGTAGATGTTGGAGGTTTGTCTTAGATCTTGTTGCTGCAGAAGCATCTTTGACATTTGCATGGTGCACTTGTTATCTTCATGGTGTATGAAGATGGTTAGATCTTGAGGACTCATGGAGTTCTTGGTTATCTTCATGGTATGTGGAGATGGTTTTCTTCATGGTGTGTGGAGATGGTTGCATCTTGAGGACTCACAGGGTTCTTGGCAAAGGTGTGGTTTATGCTTTTATTTGGCATGTTATCCTTAGTGTGAGGATGGTTTCATTATTATGTCATGGTATACTCTTGATATGCGTTTAGAGTTGTGACATGTTATGGTATGTTCATGTGGATCATGTTATCTCTTTAGTTGAGATGGTAAGATCATGTTGTCATGTTTATGTTCCTGATGCCATGGTTGGAACTTTGACATTGATCTTGGTTTAGTTTCTTGGTATTGAGTACACTGATCATAAGCTGGATACTTCATGATATTGCTATGTTGCATTTGGAGTTGGCATGGATTGATTGGTTACAGGTGCTCATGGATACTTAGAGACGGTGGTGACGCTGATTTCTCTTGGATTAGAGAAGTATTTGTTGGGACGGTTGATGGTTTCAATAGGAAGTCCAAGGGACAGTCACCTGATATGGACTTGAGAGGAGATTTTTATTAGATGAGTCTTGGTTGGAGACTTGGGTATCTTGATGAGCATTCTCATTCCCCACTCTTGGTCTACTCGGCAGTTTGCTACTTGAGAGGTATAGCCCATTCTTTCTCTCAGTTGCATTATAGTTATGCTTGTCTTTCATGAATATGGATCTTGAGCTATGGTACATGAGTTAGTTATGGAGGGTTCATTTGAGAGATAGTTTAGCATTGGTTATCTCCATTTGCATATGTTGTTATGTTGGTTGAGTTTGGGAGATGGTTTTATATTGGGCATTTTCCTTGGTTTAGGAATGGTTTATTGAGTTTGATCTTCTTGTGAGAGGCTTACATCCATGATTAGTTATATGGTATGGTTTGGGTGTCGTTGAGGCTTCTTGTTGGGGTTTTATGGAGGAGATCATACTTGCACAATTTACATCTAGAGGCGTGTGTAGAAGGACATGATATAGGTTATGATTTGCATGGTTTCTCTGGTCTTGGTTATCTTCCTAGATGTTCAGTTTTGCCTACATTGGATTTGAGATTGGTTAGAGATTGTGATCACTAGTTTGTGTTCATGTGAGAGATGACATGGTTATTTCTTTATCTCTTTCTTTTGTTGGTTGTGGAGAATTTGAGAGACTGTTGGAGACTTTTTATGAGAGTTATTCTTGCAGGATATTGGATTATGTATTGTGGATGTCCTTGATACTACATGGATTCACTTCTTTGAGATGTGTTGAGTGGATTGGTTATAGATTTGACATTATCTTTTGCAGTGGGAGCTTCTTGATATACCATGTGGCAGGTATTGCTCTTGAGGCTTGTGATTGCAAGTTACAGATTGGATATGTCAGTGATATGAGATTCACTTGTTATACCTTTGAGGTATGGATAGTTGGATGGGTTTGGCACTTACTGTGGGTGCTATTTCACCTATGGATATTTTGACAACTACGGATACATGTGATTACCTTTGGATCAGGTTTTTTTTGTGCTTGCAATTTCAATTGGTACAGGATTTTATGATCTTCTAATGTGACAGGTTGGGTGGTTTTCTCTTTGGATGGCTTCTATGTATGTCCAGTGGGAGTGGCATAATAGGAGGTGAGATCATTCATGTTCGAGATGCTGGATACTTTGATTTTGTTGCGGGTACCAAGATGGAGCACTTGGTGTATTTTGATCCATGATGGTGGATGTGCTGGGAGGGATTGTTCCCTTGTTCATTTATGTGGCTACGGATGGACCCTATGCAATGTATACAACAAGTGGGAGATTGTTGAGATAATGGGTGTTGCACACATTGCATAATATTGTTATTTTATTATTTTATTTTTTATTATGTAATGTTGTACCTAGATGGACGTGCAACATGTAAAGATTCCCATGGAATATTCTTGATGAGTTGTATTGTAACATTGTAAAAATATTTTATGTAATTATTTAATATTGGGAAAAAGAATTAAATTCCCAATATTAAATGGGGGGTCAGTGGGTTAAGTAGCACATGGTTTATGTAATACCACTTGGTGGTTTTGTGGGACTTGCTACTATATAAGCAGCCACAAGGGTAGTTGTTGTAGAGAGAAAGAAAGAGTGAGAAGGGAAAAAAGGCAAGAGTCGAGCAGGACAAGACTTGACAGGTTAGCCAAGGGAGCATTTGTGAAGGTTGAAAGCATGGCATGGGATGTGTGGATTCATTCTTGTTCACATAGTTTGCTTGGTTGTGGCTATGGCCATGAAGGCTTCCATGGTTGTATGGCAATGGTTATTTTGTTGAATAATACATGGTGATGGATGCTTTTGGAGGCTGCGTTTTTCCCTCAATGAGGGTTTCCCAGGGTATATCTTGTGTCACATTTTGTGGGTATATTGTTTATTCTCTTGCATGTGGATTTTAATTTCGTATTTATTTCAGATCTATTATGGGTTATGTGGAAACGGTGGTTATATTCTTTATTGCCAAGTTTCTTTACATCTCCAACCAAGACTCATCTAAGAACAATTTCCTCTCAAGTCGATATCAAGTGAATGCCCCTCAAACTCTCCTATTGAAACCATCAACCGTCCCAACAAATACTTCTCTAATCCAAGAGAAATCAACATTGTCTTTTTCTAAGTATCAATGAAGACTTGTAACCAATCAATCCATGCAAAAGCCAAATGTAACATTATAGCAATATCATGAAGTATCTAGCTTATAATCAATGTCCTCAATACTAAGAAACTAAACCAAGATCATTGTCAAAATTCCAACCATGGCCTCAAGAACACAAACATGACAACATGATCTCACCATCTTAACGAAAAGAGATATCATGCTCCATGTGAGCATATCATAACATGTCACATCTCTAAACAAGTATCAAGAGTATACCATAACATAATAATAAAAGCATCCTTACACCCAAGATAGCATGCCAAATGAAAAGCATAAACCATACCTTTACCAAGAACCTTGTGAGTCCTCAACATGCAACCATCTCTACACACCATGAAGATAGCCAAGAACCCCATGAGTCATCAAGATCTAAGCATCTTCACACACCATGAAGGTAACAAGTGCACCATGAAAATGTCAAAGATGATTTTGTAGTGATAGGATCTAAGTCAAACCTTCAACATCTACAAACACTCAATAAATATATCAATGCCAAAAAAATCCCACTCAACCATGGTACCAAGTCACCTATGGCATCACCAAATCAATCTAGGAACTAATCTTGCATTGTCAACTCATCACTATCACATGCTCCCACTAAATTGTGTATCCAAGTTATCCATGACATCATGATGAAAAAAGATTCCTCTAATAATGAAAATCAACCAATGCATCAAACTATCAAAGAAATCAAAGTGCACATCATGAACTCCTCAAAAGAAATCAAATAACCATGATCATCAACCAAGAAGATATACCACCATAACTAAATCAGCAATCCAAACTATTAAATATCAAGGATGTATCTGTATATCCAACCATGTCATGCAAAAATCCATGGCACCATGATCACATCCATGAACTGAGCAACTAATTCTCAATGTGTCCAACCTGTTAGCATAAAATAGTCAACCACAATCCTCCACCATGATTGTACTAGGTAACAACATCTCATCCCTTCTACATGAAGAAAAATCAAGAAATCATGTGACTTGGGGCGTAGTCAACCCAAATTCAAGTCACCAATTTTAATATTCATCAATAATGAAAGATCAATGGGCAAAGACAACCCATAACAAGCTATAAATGCAACTTGTAAGTATAGACAACTTACAACACTGGACAACTTGTAGACCCAGCAAGTCATCATACATATCCAAAGCAAACCATGATAACCATATCATCATGAGACCAATTTGAAATATGAACTAAGTATACAATGACATCAAATCTTAAATCTCCAAACATACAATGTCATAAACTCACAATGCTACCATAGTCAATATATACTATAAACTATTCAAATTAATTTATCACCAAATAAACTATGCCAAACCTACACCAATTTTGAACCAATGTATAGAGCTCTTCAAGAGGTTTCTATTGACTATTCAAATTCCAAAAATCTGACTCTATATGCCCAAATTATGCCCTAAATTGTGCCCAAAATAAATAACATTTGAGTTTTAGTCTCTTAAAACCTAACAAAATTTCAAAATAATAGAACCAAACCTACACTAAGTTATAGTGCTCCAAATCAGCTTTCCAATGCCTATGAGAACTGTGAAATCTAATATCCTGAGAGAAAGTTATGGCCATTTTACTAAGATAGTATTTTTACCATTTTCACTATGATTTTTTTTGTGACAAAAAGTTTGACGGGATTAAACTTGATGGTAATCACGACTTGAAACTAAAAAACTCTTTCATTTTTTGATCATGGCCAAACTAGGGTATATTATATATCAAAATTTATTGAAACATCGACCCAAATCCAATGGCGAGGTCTGTTTTTACCCAGGAGGTCATTTCTACAAGCTCGCTCGTAAAACTCTCATTTAATTTAAATAACTAAAAAATCCATTTGACCAATAATTTTGCATGCCCAAAATTCACCAATATCCCATCATAACAACAAACTCAAAAACCTCAAATCTGCAATTAACAACTCATATATCTTGCCCTTTCTTTTATCCTCTCATGCATTCCCATGTATTCAATCTAAGGTTAAAAAATAAAACCATAGCTTTGATACCACTTGTAAGGAAACTTGCAACAAAATATATAAATTTTTCCACACAACCCATAGTAGATCTGAAATAAATATGCAATTAAAATCCACATGCAAGAGAATATACAGTAATACCCATAAAATTGTGACACAAGATATACCCTGAGAAACTCTCATTAATGAAAAAACCTAGCCTCCAAAAACATTCATCATCATGTATTATGCAGCAAAAAAAATCATTGTAATACAACCATGGAAGCCTTCAAAGCCATAGCCACAACCAAGCAATCAATGTGAACAAACATGAATCCACACACATCCCATGCCATGCTTCCAACCTTCACAAATGCTCTCTTGGCTAACCTATCAAGCCTTGTCCCACTTGACTCTTTCCCTTTTTACCTTATGTCTTCTCACAACAACAACTACCCTTGTGGTTGTTTATATGGTAGCAAGTCCCACAAAACAACTATCTGTTATTACATATAAACCATGTGATACCTAACCCATTGACCTCACATTTAATATTAGAAATTTATTTATTTTCCACAATATTAAATAATAACATCAAATATTATCACAATGTTAAATTAAAACTCATCAAGTATGTCCCATGGGAATCTTTCCATGTTGTACATCCATCTAGGTGCAAGATTACATAATAAAATAAAATAATACAATATAACAATATTATGCAATGTGTGTAACACCCATAATCTCAACATTTTGGGTCTACATGGAGAATGCTCAAAGAAGTAAGAAAGGTGGAGCTTATGAGGAAAATTACACTTTTATGTTTTCAATTTTGGAGTGAATGCCAGATTGTGGCCTCACTAATAATTATATGCTAAGTTTCAAAGCCTTTCTCAGTTCTAAACTTCACTTTTTGTGAGGAAGGAAATTTTCAATAATTTTTGAAAAAAGATTAACTTTTTCTTATGAAATAAAATTCTTGGTCACCTTCTAAAAGATCTTTGGAAGGTATTGATTTTCTTTTTAAAATTTTGATGCATATAACTCTAATTACTCAAAAGGAAAATTAATCTTAAGAAGAGACAACTAATATAGTTTATCAATCAAATAGATTGATGGTTGATAGATGTTTTTTTTAAAGAATTTAATCATCTCATATGTGTCATTATTTAATGGATTTTTTAGCTTTCTAGTATTTTTCAGCATAAAAATACTAAGAGGATCATTCCTATTAAGAAGAGTATAGAAACCAAGAGACTTCTAGACTTTTCACTAATATGCAACACAAAAGAAATATGATAATGTAATATAATATTTCAATGCTTCAATAATCTAATTTTCCCAAGGTTTATCCTTGGTGTTGTGTAGGGAGAAACCATATTCTATTAAAATCATTTTGGAGTTATAAAAAAATCCCATGAGACATAATGAAAATATTAAAGGTTACTATAGGATGTTAAATTAAGTCCTTGGGAAGCTTTCCAAAATTTAATTCAAACACCTTATATTGTTTTTAAAAATGAAGAATATTAACATGAATGTGTGAAAACAAAGATATTAGAACTAATTATCAAAAAAAATCCTACCAAAGAATTGAGATTTACTAGCTAAGATAACCTCTTTCTAATTTATAAACTTGAAATTCGAACAAAATGACATTAACCTATAAATATTTATTACACTAAATTGACTTCGACATCAAGTGGACAAATCTTATAAGAGAAATACATATATTAAAATTTAATTGTATGCCATTGGAAAATCAAATAAGAATCATTCTAATTTTTCTAATAAATTTATTCAGTATGCACTATTGACATGTCCATCATAATGAGTTTATTGATATTTTAAATTTTTTAAATTCAAGCATCATGGATAGAGATAATTATTCCCTCTTTCAAAAGATCTTTCACTTGTGTACATTCATATTAAATTAATTTTTATTTTAAAAGAATTTACCTATGAGTTGCTAACAAACAATCATATAACTTTACAATCCCTTCAAATATAACTCTAGTTCTATACTACCTCTCTAGAGAGAGAGAGAGAGAGAGAGAGAGAGAGAGAGAGAGAGAGAGAGAGAGAGAGAGAGAGAGAGAGAGAGAGAGAGAGAGAGAGAGAAGTTTGTCTAGACTTAAAATCTTGAAATTATCTTCAAAAAGTAAATATTAGAAAGTATCATAAAGATTTCAAAGCTATTACCCATACATTTTAGAAGCTCAACCCAACCTTGTTTTATTTTAAAATCTAAAATATTATAAAAATTAACAAACATGGGCTCTTGGACCCTTAAAATCAATAATGTTAACCTCAAAATAAGCAGGTCATGTTATAAAGATGAAATTTGATTTCCCTCGAAAACCATTGTGTATACATGTTTCAACTACTACAATGATTTTTTTTGTATATGGAAATAGGTTCATAAGGTATTATTTCTTTTGCTTGTAACTTCTGAAATTCTATTTTTTTCTCTTATAACTTCCACACTTCTTTTTTGGAGGTTTTTCATAATTTTAATAGGCCCACCATGTTGGTGAGGGAACCATAGTGACTTCTTTGACATAAACATACGCAACATGTGTATCTATAGTTGTTTCTCCTACAAAATTTATAAATGAATTCAATTTTTAAATAAGAATTCCATCAATGCTACCATAACACCTTATTGACTTAGAGGCTTAAAAAATGGTACAAATTTAATGCAAAGATTATTATTATCTATTGCAATAGGTTGAGAGTCATTTTCTTAGAATGAACCTGACTTTCCATGCCAAATAAAGCACACCAATGTAGTCTATTTTTGGTCAAGATAAAGTAGACAATGTGAAAGTAAAATTGGATTTTTTAATTTATTTTTATGAATATTGTACATGTATTGATAAAATCTATTGGTACTTATTGATGGAGAATTTTTCAAAGGGAAATTTATGCAAAAAGTCTCACTGCTAAACAAAATAGAAGTGGTAATAGAAGAACAATAAAATCAAGAATTCATGATCAACACATAACACTTCAATTTTACACAAATTGGAATAATACTATGTTGAATAAGGGTAAGTGCAAGAAGTTGGATTTCACTTTTGAGCAAAAAGTAGAAGTGTTTTGCCTATTTTTAAAATTTATTATCAATTGATGTCAAAATTTGAGGCATTTAGAGATTGAATATCAGAAAACTTCCATAATAAAAATTATACTACTCAGAGTCTACTTTTTGAATATATAATTTATTTGTATACTTAATTAGTAGAAACAAAATTTGGTATGGATCTTTAAAAACTACTTTTAAAAAATGTCTATTTCATGACCATACCACACTCATGTACAAACACAATAATTTGACACATAAAAAGAAATATTTTTCGTAAATCCTTTTAAAGGAAGTTACCTAACAAACCAAAGATTGATGTGAATATTTTTCCTTATTTTTTTATTGATTAATTTTTTAATTAATTTTTGATTTTCTATAAAGCTAATTATTAAAACCTCTTGTGTATAGACACCATAATTTGATCAAAATTTCACTTTTTCCAAAAAAAAATTAACTTCAAAATAATTGTATGTATATTGATGACATAAATTAATTTAGGAAAAAACATTAAAAAAATATTTAAGTTGTAGTTAACCTTGCTATTTTACGTTTAGGTACCATTTTTGATTAAAAAATAATGAAAAAATAGAAACAGAAAATCATAACACTATAAAATTTTCATTTTTAAAATCAGGATAGTGAGAAATCTAATGGGTTTTAGTTTTGTCAAAATAAATGATTAGGAAGACCCTCTAAAAATTATGAGAAAGCCCGAATTTGTTAGTTCATTGCCTTAACCAAATCTTGAGAGGTCAAGACATACACTTTGTCCCTCCAAGTTTATCCTAAACCTAAATCTGATGCTGAAGAAAATAATCTTGCCCCATGTTCTAAGAAACGGGCACCTGTTATCTAAAATTTAAAAATGGGCACTTTTTTGGAGAAAAAAGGCACCAACTTTTTGAAAAACTGGTGCCTATTTTCAAAAACAATAATTTTTTCTTTTTTGAAAAAATGGGCACTAGTTTTTTGAAAAAAAAATGGGTGCCCACTTTTTGAAATTTGCATCGAGCATCCAAGCCTAATATGGGTTCCTCTTTTTAGAAAAATGAGGAACCATTTCTAATAGAGTACGATCTCCATTTGAGGACTTTTGTGGTTTTAAGACCCAACTTCTTGCATCTACCTATAACTTGTTTGATTTCACATAGCCCCAAGATAATATGTAGGGTGGTCAAGCTAGCAAACAAATTATAAAAAATTACATATGGACTATTCTAGCCACCAATGATTGGTTCAAAATAAACTTTGATGGGGGTTTCGAAGGGAATCCAGAGTCATCTTGTGCTAAGTACACAATATGTATTCAAGATAGAGCAAGACCTTAGCTAGATTGTCCAAACTATTGGAGCATGGCACAATTAAAGTGGCAGAACTCAAGGTTCCACATATAAGACTATCTTTATGCCAAGAAATGAAATTAAAGAGGATAAGATCTAAAGGGGTCTCTATAAATGTTGTCAATGCTAATAAAGCCAAGCTAATACTAAATTGGAAATTGCATTCCTTAATGTTATCTTAAAGGTTATCATTATATTTGAAAAGTCTACATGGCCAATCACATTTATAGGGAAGAAAATAGTATAGAATATGAACTAGATAAATAGGGAGTAGAAGGAACAACTTTGTAGTAGATAACTAAAGAATGAGAATAATGACTATAATATGAACATAACCAAATCAATAGAGAAAATCTAAGTAATTCTCATATTTATAGTTACCTAAAAAATAAAAAAATTGGAAGAATGCTTTAAAATAATGGAACTACATGTGTCTTGTCTTGGCATGCAAGTAATCTAACCAAAGTTATCAAATAGGTACATGACTCCATGTCATCAAGTACTAGTAAGGCTAAAATTGAATGTTAACTAGACAAGATTGTAGCAAAGGCAAGACCATTTTTAATGGGACATGTAACCAACTTTGTTTGACAAATTTGTCAATTCTCAACAAATCAAAACCTATGAAGGTGAAGAAGATCAAGAGGAAGTTACAAATCCATCGAGAGATGTTGAAGAATTTGGTCCTTTCTCCCTTGTTGTGTAACAACTGATAGATAAAATTAATATATTTTTTCCTTTGGCACTTCCTTCATGGTATTTTTAGGATTTTATATTTTAAAAGATCAGTGTATCCATAAAATATTTAAGATGGTAGAAAATGTATCCTCAACAATTACTTTAGTTTTTTTAATATGATATTCTAGATGTATATGTTATTTGCAGTTTATATTAAACTTTTATTTTACTAGGAAAAATCTCGACTTTGTACCCTTTTTTTCCAAAAAAAAACATACAAAATAATCATTTTCAAATAAAATTTTACTCATACTTTGTGCTCCTAATTATTGAAATATCATGTGAATCTTCTAAAAGATGTAGATAATATTCCAAATTTTATTATTGTGATGTGGTTTTAACAAGAAAAAATTAGTTCTCAAAGCATTGAATAAATTAAATTAATTTTGTATTTCCTTATATTTTAAAAGGACCCTTTTGGATAAAATTTATTAAAGTAAGTTTTCAAAGTTGAATTTGAATGATATAGACAAATAGAATGAAATTGATTCTATGTGTTTTCATCATTAAATAGATTAAAACATAAAAAATGTATAGTCAACCTAGGATTTATTTAGGGTTGTTCAAGACCTAACACAATAATATCTAACAAATAATTTCATATTTATAAACAACCAAATATCATAAAATATCAAGAATTAAATCATACATTAAAATTCTTAGCATGATTCTTGCATTAAGCATGGTTTACAACATCAGTTCATAGTTCCCCATACCCCTTAGCAAAATTTGGTTGTAGAGAGATAGAATAGGACATTACAGAAGATAGTTGATTGTTTGATATAGTCTTGAGCTATGAGCTCTTCATTTTGGGCCAAGGCTATCAATTATGCCAACTATATTCAAAATTAGATGCCTCATAAGGAAATAGAAAATTTGACTCCTTAGGAGGCTTAGACTCTATCAAGCCAAATATTTCTACATTCCAAATGTTTTGTAGTGAGGCTTGGGCATTTATTTTGGATGCTTAGAGGAAAGCCATGAAGATGAAGATTCAACCACTTATATTTTTTTTCTACTATGAGGATATGGAGTCATATAGGTTGTTTGATCCTAATTCTAGAGAGGTCTTATGTTGGGGAGATGTCTTGTTTAATGAGCATTATCCTCAGATGGAGCTTCTATAACCAGCTTCTCCCTCACTACCTAGTACTTCCTCTTCTCCTCAATAAAATTATGTATCCTTTAAGGATGATCTCAATGTTGATCCTCCTCCACCTCCACTAGATGTTTAGAGAGTGCCCAAGTGGGCTCATGATACTATTGATGTAGCTAGACCTATGATAGGAGATGTTTTAGATTCTCATTGCACTCATGCTTATACATCTGGTACTGGACTATTCATAAATACCATTTCAAATGATCCATAGATTTTTTCACAAGTGATTGGGAAACTTAGAGTGGGACAGGGGTATGGATGAGGAGTACTCTTCTTTGATGAAGAACCACACTTGGGATCTTTGACCTCTCATTGGAAAGGCAAAAAGTTGGTTCATTGTCAATGGGTGTACCATACCAAGTATATTGTAGATGGTTCTACTCATAGATACAACACACATCTTTTTGCGAAGGGATTTTTACAAGTTAAGAGTATTAATTACTCTATGACCTTTGCTCCTATTGCCAAGATGAATACTATTCACCTTGTACTTTCTTTCATAGCTTCTTAGGGATGAACAATATTTCAAATGGATGTGAAGATTGCCTTTTTGCATGGAGACCTACATGAGGAGATCTATATGGAGAAGCCTCATGGTTTTGTGTAGGTTTCTTTTATGGCATACAGACTTCAAAGGTCTTTATATGGTCTCAAGTAGGCCCATAGGGCTTGGTATGACAAAATGGATTCCTTCTTGCTTGCTTCACAATTCACTTGTTGTCATTCCAATCTTATAGTGTAGATTCAAGGTCATGGGTCTCATTTATTTATGCTTGCACTATATGTTGATGCTCACATTATTATAGGTAGCTCATGCTCTATGATTTAGAGTGTTCAATGAGCTTTGAAGAGAAATTTGAGATGATAGACCTTGGACTTGTGCACTTTTTTTTGGGCCTCTATGTTGTTCAATCTTAAGATGGAATGGTTATACTCCAATAGAAGTAACGTCTCAATATGCTTTAGAGATTCAACATGCTTGATTGCAAGCCTTCTCCTACACCTTTTTAGTCTAGTGTTGCTTTATTGACCACTTGTGCTCCTCTTGCAGTGGATTTCACTTTAGGGTAATTTTTTTGTATCTAACACACATACATACTAATATATCATTTTTGGTTGGACTTGTCTCTACATTCTCACATGATCCATGTGGGAGTCATTGGAAAGCTTCCAAATATATCTTGAGGTACGTACAGGGTACTACATGTTATGGAATTCACTACACATTAGGGGATCTTCATGTTGTTGGTTATACAAACTCAGATTGGGTTGGTGATATTGATGGTCAATGGTCTACTTCTAGCTTTATTTTCTATCTTGGTTCTGGTCCTATCACATAGTCTTGCAAGAAGTAGCATGCTTACACATTATCATCTATGGAGGAAAAATATAGGTAAAATATGCTTGCTAGTTAGGAGGCTTTATGGCTTTGATAGGTGATGAAAGGGTTTGGATTTCCTCCTAATAGTTCCACCTTTCTTTTGTGTGACAATCAGAGTGCTATACACATTTCATGGAACCCAGATGAGCATCAAAGGACCAAGCACATTAAGATTCATATGCACCTCACCAGACATTTGATTCTCTTAGCTAAGAGTACATTCCCACTACTAAGTAGGTTGCACACATCTTCACTAAACAATATTTTACATCCTCATAGTATCTTCAGTTGTGTTCTATGCTTGGGTTGAAGGAATTTATCTCTTAGGGTTTTACGATCTCCTTTATTAGGATTGATCTATTGTATTTTCATTCATTTTTACGATCTATTGAAGGAATTTGTCTCTTAGGGTTTATTGATCTCCTTTATTAGGATTGGTCTATTGTATTTTCATTCATTTTTTTTAGTTTGTTAATATATTCTTACATATTTTTAGAGCCAAACCCTTGCCTTCTCTTGTATTTTTCTTCTTTGTGATAGGTTCTTACATGGAAGTGTTCTACTAGATATGTCAATTTGTTCTCATCAAATCCTTTAATTGTTGTAGACCATCATGGAACCAAATAACATCAAAATTATACTAATATAGTTTTTGTATCACTAGGCAGTCAAAGAAAAATGTCACTAATGATGGATTGGTCTATAACCATCTACAAATTCCAAGGATTAACACCACTTAAAACAAAAATCAACATTGGTAGAATAGAGAGGTAGAACTTGAAGTTAACATTCGTGACCATGTCTAGATTCAATTCACTAAACAACCTTCACATCCAATCAATGTTCTCCTTCAAGAGATATTTCAAAATACAAAGCAAGACATGTACACAATTTTTCTAGATATTTTTTGTTACACATGTTAAACATATTTTAGCAATTAAAATGACTCTAAAAACCAAACACTCATAACATGATAAAAAGTTTCATGCATTATAAATATAAACAAAGCTATTGATTCCAAAAAAATGTCTTGCTAGGTTTTCTATAATTACATTAAAATGATTTTCCATTTGGCTTGTATATTACTCATATTTTCACATGCCACAAGAATAATTCCTTGCAATATGTGGCCCATATTGAGCTTATCAATTAAAATTTACTTTCAAAACTTTAGGTTCTTCAAATTTTTTTTTAAAAAGAGAATCTTGATTCTTCATTGTTCTTTTATAGTCTAATATGATATCGATAGTATACTTTGGTACTGGTATTGTACCTCCTTTCAGTGCAAATACTAGTCATATGTATCTAACTTTTTTCAAGAAAATTACATTCTAATATACAAAAGTTCCTTATAAAAATTAATATCAACAAATGTCCAACACCTCAAATTTGCTAAGATTCTTTTTGGAGTTGAAATACATCTCCATTAAATTTAAGTTATTTAAAATTTATCATAGATATGAATTAGAGAAATTTATAAGTAAATCATAAAATTTATAACTAAATTCATTATAGTGAGAGTGAATATTCAAGTTCTTGAATCAATTCATCTTCAATTATAAATGGAGACAATATCTCTCTTTTAAGTTGGTACTTGTTTTTTTGGGTTGAAATTGATCTTATCAACAAGAAGTTCTGCTACATTCATTGCAATCTCCTAGAGTAGCTCTCCTTGGCATGAAAGAGCATTGAGGATTATTCAAAGAATAGAATGAGCAGAAAGTGAGACAGAAGCAGAGCAATTCACATTTGAGGTGAGTGAGGATTCATTGTCATTTCCATGGCGTGCAATGAGAGAGGGGGCAAGACATATTTGGTGAGGAAAGTGTGTAAATGTAAATTACAACTATATTGATTGTATATCATCATTGAAAAAGGACTAGAGTTTGACAACTAATGTATAAAAAATGGATAGTGGAAGCCAGAGGTTACAAGATGCTAATCTACTTCACAACTCGGATCGGTGACTGCAAAAACTCTGGAAAGGAAGGATTAACGAAATATTTCCATGAAAGATTTACAACAGCGATGGTTGTGAATAAAAACAAAGAAAGAAGGAAGTTCCAATCCTATGATTTTCAAAGTCCCCGTATGAGACAAAAGACTTTGGCTTTTCATTGATATATTTTAATGCCTTATTTATAGTTATTCTTCGTATTTGTGGACTAGAAGCAATTTTTTTGTCCTCTTCCCAATTGATAAGGAAAGTAAAGATTCCTTGCGATAAATGAGATACTGCTAATGATACACTGCATAAATCCTCTTCATTCATCTCTTGCCTTGTCTTGCATTGCCCATTTTGACTAATTTTCCTCAAACATTGTAATGGTACGGGAAGCATTATATTTTCACGTGGCATCTCAACTTGAAATCATTTGTAGCAAAGTAAGTCCTTGATGGCTGTGAAAGGAAGAGAAGATTGGTCAAGATTTTGGTATACAATTTCAACGACATTCATTCATCAGCAATTGAAAATATGAATGATAACGCACAAAATATACCATGTGGAAAACATAACAATAGTAACAATTAAATCTCAACATGGACTTTTAACAACTCAATGCATTGAATTTCGCCATCCTCTTCCTTCAAATTTGATTTTGGAATGAGATAGATTCATCTAATGCATCAAATCTTTCGGACTTTGATGGTGCAGATTGCAGCGTGGCATGTTAAAAACAGGAAAAATAAATAAAGTCAGTCATTGAGAGTTATATCACGAGTGTGGGTTATGGAAATTCATCTTTTCTTATATTTTAATGGGTCCAAATGATCTCGAGAGGCTCCCACATAAAAGTTCATGCTGATGTTTTTATTGTGGAAAATGAAATAGCCATAGTAACTCAAGGATTCTCAAAATTTGAATATCTAATAAACTGATTATCACAATCTTATGGAGAGGTAAAATGAGAGCAAAGAGCAAGAGTGTGGGTGTAGGAATTGAAACAAGTTACAAAATAATCATGCTCTTATATCTTTAGTTAGTGGATTTGAGAGTGACCATTTCGATTATTATAAATAGAATGATTGTGTGAATATCAATTAGTCTTTAGAAGAAAATAATTTTTCTAGAGGCTTTAGTTGATCCAATATAAGTAATTATTCAAAGAGTATCTCTCCATTATCGTATGCATCAAATCTTTAGGATTTTGATGGTGCAGCTTACAACATGGCATGTTAAAAGCTTAAAAACGACAAATTATCAAATGCTGGCACGACATTATTGTTTAGAAGAGACAAAATAAAGTCAAAGTCATTGAGAGTTATATCATGAGTGTGTGGGTTATCTAAATTAATATTTTCTTATATTTTATTGGGACCAAATGATCTAGAGACCTCACAACTTCTAATTTTATGTTGTGGTGAAAAAAATGAAATAGGCATAGTATGTCAAGGATTCTGAAAATTTGAATATCTAATGAGCTGATTATCATAATCCTCGGTAGAGGTAAAATGAGGATAAATAACAAAAGTGTGGGTGTAGGAATTGAACTAAGTTATAAAATAAATTATGTTATAGTACTTTTAGTTAGGGAATTTGAGAGAACATATGTTGATTAATATGCACAAAAAGATTATGTGAACATCAATTATCTTTTAGAAGAAAATGGTCTTTCTAGAGGCTATAACTAATGGAATATAAATAATTATCCAAAGAGCATTTTTCCAATGATCAAGAAGCACATACAAATGTGTTTCTCCAACTAGAACATTGTTCACATCCACCTAAATCTACATGAGAAGATTAGAACATTTGATTACCTTTGTATATAGAAAATAGAAAGCATCATTTTAATAACCAAAAGATATAACAAATCTCATGTCTTTCAAAATACCAAGTCCCTTGTAAATTAGTTAAACCTAAGCTAAACTTAAGAGTGTTTTCCTATTACTAAATAGTTAGATATCGGTCACTATTTTGGTTAATATGATTAAGACAATTGTCATCCTCCAAATAATGATATCTTATATTCTACATCTAGGGGTTTTATTTCTATGATTTTATAAAAATTATTTTTATCTTGTGTAATCTAACTCATTACAAGTTCAATCTCAATATCATATTCTCTCATAAATTAATTCTCTCTCAAGGTTGAGTAAAATATATAAATACATTTTCTATTTAGATATCAAAGACATTTTGGTTGTAGTTGATTTTTTGGAGCAATAGGCTTAGCTATCAATTCCAATGTGCTAGATAATTAGTCTTCATAAGGTAGCAGATAATAAATTTTACAAACATATGATGTTGTATGAGAGATAGCTTGATGAACTAAATTTAAGTTACAAACAATATTCCATACAATTCTAAATACTCTCTAGCAAAGTATTACAACTTTGACTAACATCTGACCTTAGGACACTATTAGTTCTCAATCAATAATCATATTGCTTTGGCACAACTTTTAAAATACAAGACTTGTCACATTCCAATATAGAAATGTGTATCATTATTCACACTAATTTATCTCAACTCAGTCAATAGACATCACAATAATAATGCACAAATCTATGTCAATATTATTTTGGAGTAAGTTCATGAAAATGGTATTAAAAAGGTAGGCCAAAAGTGTCCTTTTTTTTCTTCCTAAAATCAACTAAGACCGAATTTGGATGAGTGATATCAAGAAGACGAACTATTTATCAAACAAAAAATTTATTTCATTTTTTAGCAAAACACAACATAGTATTTCATTTGAGTGTGTCTATTTCATCTATTGCATTTAGTATTGTGAAAATTCATTAGTAGAAATATAGTTAAGTGTGTGTACTAAAAGTTGTATTTTTTTTTTTTGAAATTATTAAATACATTTTTAATGATCTTTGAAAGTGGATATATCAAAAAAAATCTCACAAGGTTCAAATTGCATGGGGAAGATATGGACTTGGGTTTGTTAATGATAAACTTTAAGAGAATCAGTTATCAAAATTTTACATGTACTAGTAGTGATTGTGGAACTAGTCTACAAGTGGGCATGGAGTTCTTGTACTATGTTTTCATCTTGGATGCTTATACATGCATGACTTGGATTCTTGTTCATTAGATCTAAGGGGTTTATTGATTTTCCTTAAAAGTCTATGTTGATTCTCATCTATGATAATTCAATATTATGGGTTCAATTGTTTGGTGTTTTTCAAACTTTTGTGCTTTTTAGATGAGAAGTGGGTGTGTATGTGCATGGGTGTTCTTATAAAACAAATTTTTGCAAGTTTTGCATGCTAAAACAAAAACTTGTGGTTTTTTTGTGGATATGTTGAATAGAAAATTTCTAGACTATGCTTCCTTTAGGATGTTGTTGGATGAGATAGTTTAAGTTCTACATGCATGCATGCTTTGTGCATGTTGAAAGGAGGTGTATTTCTTTCTTTGCATGGAGATGTTGGTATGTGATCAGTCACTCAACTGTTAATCTCATATTGGTTTTAGCAAGGTAGTGACAAAACACTTAGTTATTATTCAGAAGAACTATAGTGCAAGCTGAGTGATCGAAGAAGACCAAGCAATCAGCACAAACCAAGTGGTCAAAGCATGTCAAGCATAACTTTCCAAACAATACATTTTGAGTAATATACTTAGTTAGTGTCAAGTAAATAGTTAGTGTCGAGTCACTCATGAGTCAAGTAAATAATGTATGTTGAGTCATTCACAAACTGAGTTACAACATTCAAGATATAGTGAATGCCAAGCGTCTAACTTCTATTGTTGAGTGAACTGTTTTAGACATAGTTGTTTGTAATGATACAAACTTCTATGTAAACCATTTTTGGGCTGACTTAATGATTATTTTAAGATTCTAGAAGATGTATAGAGATGTATATTATGAATCCCTATGTAGTACATGCAACCAATCAAATTGAGGAATGTTCTAAGAGGCAAAAAGGATCAACCTTAGCCATTGATTCTAACCTAACCCTAGTCCACTTCAGTTTACTTAAGGAGAAAACCCTAAATAGTTTGTATGTGTGAAGGAAGAAAAGGAGACACATGAGATATGAAAGCTAAGTATAGAGAGAGTATTCATGGTGGCTATGGAGGTTGCGATAATGTTATGAACTACATAATCAGTTAGAGAGAACAAACGAAATAAGAGAGAAGATAAAGGAGAGATATTTGATTAGAAGGATCATGTACACATTAGGAAAGAGAAGATCTAACATCTAGCAACAGAGTGCTAAGCAAAGCATCATGGTGTTGAATCATTCTAACAAGTGATGCAAAGAAAGTCTCCTAATAGAGTAGTATCAAAAGGCTTGAGTAAATCTCTTAACATAGTGCTTGTTTTATTGCAAGTTTAAGTCCTCTAACAAGGAACACTTTTTGCAGGGTGTTTAAATCCTTTAACAGGGTGAGACTTACTAGTCTTTTTAAGCCTTTGATAGGGAAGACCTTTCACAAGGTAGATCATAGTTTATGGTTAAACTTCTTGTAACCTTAATTGGCTACACTTTACAGGTGGAATAGTCAAGATTTGTGGGTGTCATCCCCACCTCAATTTTACTTTCTCATTGGAGGGTTTTTGGGTAACAAATTTATTGAGTTATGTATTATTTGTTTCATGCTATCGATGAACATGTGTAGTTAGATATTTTAGTTTATATGCTAACTTGTGGGATGGATGTCTGGTGAATGTTTTATTGTTAAAGTTGTGAAGTACTAATTCACCCCCCACCCCCCCCCCCCGCATCAAATTTCACTTTCCCATTGTTATTTCCAATTATTTGTATCAGAGCCTTGTTCTTTGGAAAGGAAAGCTTTAAAACTTTGAGGAAAGATCTTGAAGATGGAAGTCTACAAGTTGGGAAAGACTATTGAGAACTAGGAGATTGAAATCCATCTTTCCCTATGCCAACTCATGGAAGAAAAAGAAGAACTACATTGTTCATTGAGGAGAAGGAAAGAGATAGCTATTGATAAAAATGACACTCATTACCAAGAGGAAGACACTACTAAATTATTTGAGAATGGAAACACAAGTGAGTTTGATGTAGTAGTTATAGATCTGATGGAAAAGAATGATGCCCTAACTGAAGAGGTCAAAAATATTAAGATAGAACAAGAAGTCTAATTAGTATTTCTATGTGAGGTAACCAAGAAGAAAAAGAAAGCCAAGGAAGAGAAAGTCATGATTAAAGATGACAAAAAAACACTAACGAATTGATTGGAAGAGAAGACATCATATGTGTAAAAGATTTTTAACGTGCAACTAGATACAATTAATCAATTCATGATTGAAAATCATGAATTGAATGGAAAGGACATTGAGATCAAAACCCTAAGTTATAGAATGAACAACTAAGGAATGAATTGAGAGCAGAAAAGGAATTTGCTGAAAGTTTCAACGAACTTTGTTGAAAGTTTCAGACAAGTGAAGCCATCAACTACTTTGAGAAATTGATGAGACCTCCTAGATCTAACATTGATATTACTAGATTGGGATACACTAGTACTAAGGAAGGAGAATCATCTAACAATGGTGAACAAAGAAACAACAAAGGTAAGAACTACATACTCACTTGTCATAATTGTGGAAAGTTAGGTCATACAACAAATGTTTGTAGGAGTAACAATGCAAATCATAATCCCAAGTAAGAATTGAAGTGTAACTATCATAAATGTAATAAGCAAGGACATCAAGCATATGAATGCATGACCAAGACTTTATATACATAGAGATTTGAAGGATATTTCAACAATTGTCAAAAGTATGGACATAATGTATATGAATATAGATCTAATGGAAAGTGGACATCAAACATGTGGACAAAGGTAAAGCAAAGTGGTAAATCCTACAATTGGGATTGCAACACAAGGTAGAGTTGTCACTATTGTCAAGAATATGGACATGTTCCTGAAAATTGCATTAGAGAACATTTTAGAGGCAACTACAATAGATGGTTGAGTGAGACTACATGCTTTAGTTGTTTGAAGATTGGCCTTATCAATAGAAACTATCCAACTAGATCACAAACATTGACTAATGAAAATAATAAAGGTAAAGAGAAGGTCAATGTTGAGAAGGTCAAAGTGAAAATGAACAAGACATAGAAGTGTAAGGAAGATTGTAGCACATCAAGTTTAGATGAGCTGACTTCATCTAATGGATCAGGTGATCACATCACCCCCAACTAGGCAATCAAAAGGTATGTGTGGGACTGATATTTCAAAGTAATATAATACATTAGTTCCAAGAATCTAAGTTTTGAAAAGATAATATATGCATGAATTAAGATGAAATGTATTGATTAAACCCTAGAAGAAATCTATAGTTTGGTTAGTTTTCATGTTGTTGCCGAGAATGAAAAGTTTCGTAGTTACTACCAAGCATGAATGGAATTTTAATTGTTACTGAGTAATCAAGGTATGGTAGTATTGGCTGAGCTTTCTATAGAAGCCAAGCATATTGGAAATCATGTGTAAGTTGAGTGAGTTGGAAACCCTATCACAGTTGCACTTACAACTGTAAGCATTAAGATTTTTTTGCAAAAGTCTAAGGGTTATAAAGTCATTTCTCGACTCATTTACATTCACCAGTGATCAAAGAGAAAATAAAGAGCATGAAGGTGAATTTTAACAAGAGATTCTTCCATTTGTGAATCAAATTCAACTACAACTCGACTCATTCATTAGATTGGAAAAGTATTCTATTGGTGTCGAGTTTTGCTGTTTGAATTTTTGTGAACCCTAAGTATAAAATATGGAAGCTATCTCTTTTGTGAGTGTTAGGAAAGAGGGATAGGAGACATGGGGATAAGGGATAGGTTAGGAAAGTACCAAAAGTTCTCGTGATTCTAGATGTGAGGTGTTGTTATATTTGCAAAGTTGGAAGTATATGAGACATGGAGATAAGGTATATGTATAGCCAACTTTGTGAGGATGGAGTCTTAATGGAAGAAAATATAATTGTAGAAAAGAAAGGGTTAACCCATACCCTAGATTTCCCTAATGTATTCAAGATTGAATGGATAAAGCGTGTGCTCAGTAGAATATATGATGACTTCATATGGTTATAAAATAGACCAATTAAGATAACCAAAAAGATAATCAACTAAGTGATAGGTTATCCTACCCTAAACATACCTAGGAGCATTTGAAGTGATTCAAAGGAGATAATTGAGAAGAACACAAGTGCAGTGTTGAACAAATAAGGGATGTCTATAGATTCTATCTTAGACACCCCCATTGCCTTTTTAGTGAGAGTGATTGCAAATAAGTTCTTTCAGTCTAGTAGACCTATATGGATATGGATTTAGTATACAAGATAGTGAAGAGAGACCACACCTATGACCTTGCTAAGTTGCAATTTCAACAACTATCTAAAAACTTACAGGCCATAAGGAAAACAAAGAGTGCATCTTGAAAATTTGGCTCCTTACTAGTCTGCATATCCTTTTATCTGTAGAACACATTTCCTACATTTGGAAAAGTTTCTTGGAAGACCAATAGGTCTATTATAGTTTAGATTTTAGAGTTCATAGAATAGCTTGGAGTTAATTTTGAGTTAGTGATGAGTAGTTATTTTGAGGATTTTAATAAATCCATGAAATAGAGACTAAGGATTCTCATGTTACTAGTGAAGAAACATTACAATGATGTTTTCTTTTTAGTTGATGTAGATTATACATATGTGCAAGTAGCTATACCTGCTACTAGGTCTAACACAAGGGCAACCACTAAGCAAGTTAAGGATCTTGAGAAACGAAAAGGAAAAAGTACTATTACCTCAGTAAAGTCGAGCTAGCCTACAAAGAAGACATATGTAAGGAGAAAATACACTCCAACAATTGAGATAGATGAGGAGAAAATAGAGTCTCATGACATGAGTCAATTCAAGGTGGTAAGCCACAATCCCTCCTTTGACTTAGATAATTTGTGTGACAATGTAAAGTCAAATGTAGATTTATCTGGTTTTGCACACATTTAGTTTGATAAGTTAGAGAAAGTTGAATAGAATATTATTGAGGAAGCCATACATGTGATGATGGCTAGATTCAAATAAACTCCTATTGAGGTTTCCAACTCACTACCCAAGAGTCTATATACCTGAGTTGTGCAGAAATGACAATACAACTTGCAAATGGAGAGACAAATTGAGGAATCCATTGTAGCCCAAATTATGCTAGAATTGGATAAAAGGAAGATTAAAAAGGATATGAAAAAGAATAAGTCTAAATTTTTGCCTAAATATAGGGCTTTCCATATCTTGAATAAAAATATGGAGGAAGTGGTAACCAAAAACATAGCTATTTGGAAATCTATTTATGGGTTACCCACTCCTACTATAAAAAAAAAAAGATGAGAAAGAAATGCAAGACCCTAAGCAAGTTGAACAAGAAATATTAGAAACAACACAAGGAGTATTAGTAAAGGATGGTAGTGTGGGACTTACTAAGGAAGTAGCAATAGAAGAGGCTATAGCTGAAGAAGATCAATAGGATGAATAGAATGTACAAGATGTACAAGTGTTGAATGATAGTCCCCCACATGTAGACCAAGTGACTCATCAAAAATCAATACAAATAAAGGATGTTCCTAATAATTCTGCTTAGAACATCAATCCTTTGATTGATGATGATTTGAAGAAGATATTGAAGGATTCCACCATGGAAGCACATTTATGCACAAAGGACTATATTGGTGAAAATAGATGAAATTGAAAAGGCAACCGTGGCATCATGAGGGGAAAAACAAATTGACACATCCAATGTGCCCCCTCAAACTATAAGGTGAAAGAGATTGAAAACCAAAGTGCAAGCATTGAAAAGCTAAGTGTTATTTCTACAACACAAGTAGCATTTCCTCTAGTGCAACTCATTTCAACTAAGAAAGCCTTAGTTATAGTTGATAAAGATGGAACTAAAGTAAAACTTGGTTAGGAATCATGTCCTACTCCTACTTCACAAACTCAAGGTGAAGCATAGTAGGAAGTGAGAAAAGATGGTAAGTCTGAAGAGTTGAAGGTGAATATTGCCCTAGAGGAAAAAATTTCCATATAGACTTCGGTTACCTTATGAGTTTCTATTACTCCTACTAGTAGTCAAGTTCTTTAGAGGCTAAGAACTCATGCCACACCCTTGTAGATATCAAGGCCAAGTGCAGAAACATCAAGGAGATCAAATGAAATGTCTTATGGAGATGTAAGCCTAGATGAGGTGATTGAACTACCAAATTATGATCTTAACAAAATCACCATTGAGAAGATGAGTTTTCTAAAAGAAGCTTTACAGTGGAAAAAATAAAAAAGAATTCTAAGAAGGGAGCATAAGAAGAAGCAAGTGCCTCATGACATCAAAGATATATTTCTTGATGCTTTCAATCTTCTAGCTACTAATGAAGACAAATCAATTATTTAGCAACTGGTACATATTGTTGATAAGATTAGTAATGAAGACCTAGATTCAAATACTAAACTCTTGGAATGGTCTAAAAGAAAATTTCACACTAAGTAACTTGAAAAGATATCTAGTGCCATTGTACTATGACACATTGACTTAGAAACTAAGATAAAGAGTGTGAAGAAGGTGTTGGAAAATATTTTCTCTCTTTACACCAAGTTATGTTATGTGAATCTTTTCACACATGAGATTCAAAGGGATGATGACCAATTGGGGGGAGAACTAAAGAATATAGGTAACACTTTAAAATTATCTATCAAACAAAAAACAGAAGATGCCAACATTTGAGCCACCTTGATCAGCATCCAATCCATGTTGACCCCACACATGGAAGTATTGCACAAGGAAATAGCCTATGCTGAGACACTAATGAAGAAAGATTCACATCTTTCCACTCATGATGGCTTAGTTAACCTTGCTTCTAAGATAGACATTCAATATCAATCTCTAGAGGTAGTGTACACAAAGTGGGATGCATCATTGAAAGTCATAATGGAGATTCATAAGTCATTTTTGGATAAGCACACTATCAGTGTACTACCCATGACATAAGTGTCAAAACAGGGGATAGTGAAGTGAAGGGGATTATAAAGTTTTTTTTGATAAAAGGAATTAATTATGTAGAAATAGGGTACACCAAATATACTCGACAAGAGTATTAAATTCATATTCAGTAAGTAAACATTTACTCAGGGGGAGTAATGGAGAAATGACATATGACTATTAGTCATCCATTTTGAAATTTTTTGAAGTTTTGAAATTTTGTATACGAGTCGAGTCATAGATATATATTGTTTGAGTTATGCACATAATAAGGATTATATATGCATGACAACATGTTTTTGCCACTCATGTCAAAGGGAGAGATTGTTAATCTTAGATTGGTTTTGACAAGATAGTGACAAATCACTTATTCACTATTCATCATAATTATAGTGTAAGCTGAGGAATGAATGCAAGTCGAGTGATCAAAGCATGCCAAGCATAAGTTGCCAGAAAATACATACTAAGTAATATACTTAGTCAATGTTGAGCACTAGTATGTTTTGAGAAGATAGTTAGTGTTGTAAGAATCTATCCTAGGGAAAATTCACCCAAGATCAAGGAACTCAAACACAAGCACAAGAATAGACCAAAAGAGTATGATGAGAATAAAAATATCATATTCAATTCATTGTTAATGTACACTAGGAGTGCATGTATATAAAGGCCTCTAGAATGCTTGTAGAAGGTCTAGGAATCAACATACTACTAAGTCTTACAACCAAGCACATGTCCACCAGAAGTGGACTATCCTCTATTAAGTACAAGAGTAAGTGCGATGATGAGAGGATAAGCCTACAAAGGTGTAGAATGAAAAATTATGTTGTGGACACCATGTGCCTAATTAAGAGTGCTAATAACTATGTTGTCTACATGACAACTCAATTAATTATGCAAACTCTAGTGTTGTAGACACCATGTTCTAAATTAGAGTTTCTTACTCCAGTGTTGTCAACATGACAACTTATAAGAGTACACAAACTCCTAAGTGTCTCACCTAAGAAATAATAAAATAATGCATAATAATAAAATAATGCATTGACCTAAGTATACTTAAGTAAATTATAAATAGTGAATATTTATTTACAACAACACACCCCCTTACGTGCAACTTAGGGGAATGCACTTAAGCTTACAAAAGCTATGATGAAAATGCATAATGGGTCCCAGCTACTAAGCAATGTTAGGTACCCATGTACAAAATGCAATGCAATGAAATCTCTCATAAACCAAGAAAGGGGGAAAACATCATGGGAAAAACCCTCCCCCAAAAAGAGAGATGAAAAAATAAGATGCATGGATGGATTGAGTAATCAAGACCCCCCTATTACAACATACATCAAGTATATACAAAAGAGAAGTATGAGAAGAACACAATCCCATAAGAGGAAAAGGTCTCCCAGACAAGGTAGTCCCCACCTTCAATGTGGAGTGTTGATTAGTGATAGCCGCTCCAATGTAGAAGCTAATCCATGACTATTGAATAATGTTCCTCCTCTTTGGAAGAAACAATGGTAGAGGTATAGGTGAGATTCTTTCCCTATGTGTAGAAAGAATCCCTATGATGAATGGTGTCTCTAAAACTAGAGAAACTTTCCCTATGTCAATGTTGATGGTCATTCCTTCCAATACTATGAAAAAGAACATGTGCAGATTTAGCAAGGATGGATGTAGAACCTGTGCCAAAGAACCAATTGTCTCCTCAAATGACAAAGAGACCTCCTACAACTATTGTACATAAGGATCCAAAATCATATCAAGCCATGAAGAATGATCATGTAGAGAATGGAAAAGAGGGTCAAAGTGAGCCCTTGAGACAATTGAAGAAGGATCTTTGTCATCAATTATGCCTCCCAAATCTGCTATGTGTGACTCCACAGACAAACCTAAAATATCTATCAAGAAGTCATCCCTTGATGTTGGAGCTAGAACAAAAGGTGTACCTTTTTGTACTAAACCTATCATAGTGGCAATGGATGAAGTATTTGCCTCAACAAAGAGAAGGCGAATATCATCGATGATGTCTCCCACATCTTCAATGTGAGACTCTACAAATAGCTCTACAATGTCTAGAAGGAAGTTGTCCCATGAAGCTAAAGTAGGAAGACATGGTTGTTCCTACTACATTGAATTAAAAGCATCTTTGTCTAGAACTAGATCAATAGTAGCAATAGGAGCATTAGGAGATGTGATCTCATTTAGAGGAGATGTAGCTATAGCTGGAAGTAAAAGATCTTTTGGGAATGGAGGAATGTATGGATCTCCATACATCTCCCAAAGATAGATCCAAATATCATAGAAACCAGTTGACTTGATGTCGTCAAATAAATCCTGCATAACCTCTATATCCATATGTAAAAAGAGTGCACGATAAATGATGGAACTAGTGTCACCATTGTATGAAAGTCCTTTCACATATGGCAATGCATTATGCTAACTAAGATAAGTGAGAACCAATTGATTCCATTGCTTATAGTTTTGTGTTGTCAAGGTAATTAAATGTTCCTCATCCATGATGTACTAATCAAAGTAACCCCCAAATTGCAAAAAAAATAAATCAAACCCCGCAATGTATGATTCAATGCTTTATATGTAGTGTATGTACAAGAGCCCACTTGTCAAAATGTATAAAGTGGACTTCTAATTTTTTTGGTTACGATTACCTCTTGAGACTCAAATCTTTCACTAAGAATTGTAGCTCAGATATACAACAATTTTGAAAAGTAATCAAAGCAATACAATGTAGAAAAGACCTTAAGTCTAAAAGTGATATTTCTGTCCACACAACCTTTTAATCTGATTGTAATCTAGAAAGAAGATAAAAAATTAAGCACTTTAAAAAAAAATGGAACCTGAAAATGTGTCTAGATGAGCCCATACAGAGTGTTTCAAGTTGCAAAATGTAGGATTAGATAGGTACAATCACTAAAAAATACATTTTTTGATAAAGTTGTGCACCAGAACTAGTAAAGAACCACACTACTAAAAATTTTAAGAAATTCTACCCAAAATCAAAAAAAGATCACATCTAATTTGGAGTTTGGATGACTGAGTTATGGCCTCCCAAAGATGGACTATTAAATCAAAACTATATCTAAAGAGGGGTCTGGGCAACAAACTGTGAGGTTAAATTTGATGGTCAAATGACTATCCTAGTAGTTCAAAAGTACCTAGGAATGATGGTCAAATAGCCATCAAATTTACTGCTATGAAATGCTGATGTGAACAAAAAAAAAAACCCTTATTGATGTGGCAGGGCCTTACGATCAATTTAACATGGCAAAAGTATGGTAAACATGTCAAATGATGTGGAGGGGTGATTGGGCAGGTACAACTTTAGGCTAACTATACTCCATGTAGCACTAACATGTGAGGTGCTACATTAGCGATGTATGATGATGAGGTAGGTGGTGGGTTCAAGGTTGTGCAGCGTGGACTAGGTTGAGGTCTGCACTGATGGAATGTGGTGCGGTGCAAAGGAAGTCTTGATTTCCATGTGGCAGGGTCTACTCTATCAAAATTGTTCGTGATTGCTAGAAAAATGTTCATAGTGGCCAAAGTTATGTGCAATGGGCACTGTGTGTAGAAAATGTTGCTAGAATGGAAGAATGGGTACCGGATATTGATACCACTTGGGGGTAGGGTTTGCAGCACTAGAAAGTTGAAAAACAAGTGCCACAAAATGAAAATCATTGCTGGTGTTGCGAGTTTAGTCCTAGATCAGTGGGACATTTGCACTCGCAAGTATTTAAAACACTTTGACCATGGCAATCAAACAAAAAGGAAACCTACCAATATTTGTGTTGGCTGGACCATGGTGCATTGAGCCCAGTGCTGGCAAATGGTAATGCCTGCCTAAATTTATAGACATGGATGTTGATATAATGGAATATTCACTATGTCAGAGAATATTCCACTTGCCAAACATCTTGTATGGGCCAGGGTTTCACCACCCAGTTCCTACAAAAAAAATTTCTCTACAGGCCCTATGGGGGTAAAAAATATTTCCTAAAATTTGCACAAAAATAAAGACAAAAATTGCAAAGAAATTAAATGTAGATCTGAAAACCAAATTTTTGATCTAAATAATGATCATACCAAAATTGCAAATTAGGCCTTCAGGTGCCAATTTGCAAAAGAAATTTGCCTCAAAATGAACTTTGGCCCAATATAGGAGAATTTATAGTCAATTTTTACTAAATTGACATTTTAGACACAATGGCAAGGTCCGCTTTGGCTCTAGATACTCCTAATGACTACAATACTCCAATTTTGGGTCAAGATGTTGAAGCAACAAGATGGTCTAGAATGACTATGTGAATAGAATTTCTCCAAGCTGTGATACCATATAAGAATTTATCTTAGGGAAAATTCACCCAAGATCAAGGAACTAAAGCGTACGCATAAGAATAGACCAATAGAGTATGATCAGAATAATAATATGATATTCAATTCATTGTTAAAGCACACTAGGAGTGCTTGTATATAAAGACCTCTAGAATGCTTCTAGAATGCCTAAGAATCAGGATACTAATAAGTCTTCCAACCAAGCACATGTCCACCACAAGTGGATTATCGTCCATTAAGCATAGGAGTAAGTGTGATGATGAGAAGATAAGCCTACAAAGGTGTAGCATGCAAAATTATGTTGTAGATACAATGTTTTGAATTAGGGCTGCTTACTCTAGTTTTGTCAACATGACAACTCATAAGAGTATGAAAACTCCTAAGTGTCTCACTTAAGAAATAATAAAATAATGCATTGACCTAAGTAAACTTAAGTAAAATGTAAATAGTGAATATTTATTTACACCAGCAAGTGTCGAGTCACTCATGAGCTGAGTAAATAGAGTATGCCAAGTCATTCAAGAATTGAGTTACAACATTGAAGATATAGTGAATGCTAAGCATCAAAGACTCCAATTGTTGAGTGAATAGTTTTGTACATAGTTGTTTGTCAGCACAAACTTCTATGTAAACCATTTTTGGGCCAACTTAATGATTGTTTTATGTTTCTAGAAGATGTATATAGATGTATATTATGAATCTCTATTCAATACATGCAACCAATCAAATTGAGGGATGTTCTACGAAGAAAAATGGATCAACCTCAGTTGTTGATTCTAACCTAATCCGCACCCACTTGTGTTTACTTAAGGAGACAAACCATAAATAGTTTGGATGCATGAAGGATGAGAAGGAGACACAAGAGAGACAAATGCTAAGTGTAGAGAGAGAATTCATGGAGGCTATGGAGGTTGTCATAATGTTATGAATTACAAAATTAGTTAGAGATAATAGAGGAAAGAAGAGAGAGGATAGAGGAGATATATCTTATTAGAAGGATCGATAGATAAGGAAAGAAAAGATCTAACATCTAGCAATAGTGTGCTAACTAAAGGATCATGGTGCTGAATAATTCTATCAAGTGATGTAGAGAAAATATCCTAATAGAGTAGTCTTAACAGGCTTGTGTAAATCTCTTAATCCAATGCTTTTTCTATTGCAAGTTTAAGTCCTCTAACAAGGCACACATTTAGTAGGGTGTTTAAATCCTTTAATAAGGTGAGATTTAAAAATATTTTTAAGACTTTAATAGGGTGGATCTTTCATAGGGTAGATCATAGTTTATGGTCAAACTTCTTGTAACCTTAAGTGGCTACACTTTATAGCTGCAATAGTGAAGATTTGTCAGTGTCATCCCCTTCCTAGGGTTACCTTCTAATTGGAGGGTTTCTTGGTAACAAATTTATTGTGTTATGTGTTATTTGTTTCATATTATGGATTAACATGTTTAGTTAGATATTTTAGTTTATGAATTAACATGCTGAATTGTGAGATGGATGTGTCATGAATCTTTTATGGTTAAAGTTTAAGGTACTAATTCACAACCCCCCCCCCCCCCCCCATTCTCAAAGTTTACTTTGCCATTATTATTTCCAACATCAAAATTTCAATGGTGATTATTTTTTGGATTCCCAGACTATGGTGCTCAATATAGATAGAATTGGCCAATCATATTTGTGCTTGATCTAGTGTTTTAGTCATGTTATCTAAATAATTATTTTCTTTGATCTCATTTGTACATGTCACTAATATGATAGTGGGTTTTCATGTTGCAATGATTGGATCTACGAGTTATGTAGATGGATGGGTAGGCCACCCATTTAATTGCAGTGGGATGACTTGGATGTGGATTGTCTATATCCACTAGATTTGATTTAGTGTTTGTGCAGACATGTTTGCTTGCCTTTTTTGTTGTCACTTGCAAATTTGTGTGGCTCCTTTGGGATGAGAGGATATATGATAAGTGACTAATTAGATAGTAAGTTATGGGGTCTTAAGGCATGGTGAATTTCCTTAATGTGGAAATCTTGGTTTCACTTAGTGCGATGTGTAGGCCTAGATGATTTGCAGATTTGGGGGATGGTGTGTCACATGCTTAGATAGCTTAGTATCACATGTCAGTGGGAGCTTTAGTAGTTGTTTTTCTTTTCATCATATGGTGATGAATGACCTTCTTTAGTATTGTGGATCATGGAGGATGCCTTTGATCTTATTGCTATAGAAGGGTCTTTCATATTTTCTGGTTTAGTAGTTGGAGACGGTATCTTCATTTGATTAGAGATGTTGACATGTTTAGGATTCAAGGAGTCCTTGGTAAAGATGTGTGGTTTATTAGATTTCATAATTTGATATGTTATCATGGTGGGATTTATGTCATAGTTTTCTCTTGATTACCATTTTAGAGTTGTGACATGATACAATTATTTGATATGATCAAATGAAGAATGTTATCTCTTTGGAGGAGATCATTTAGATTCCATTATTATGTTTATGTTCCTGCATTAATAGTTGGAGCTTTGAAATTGATCTTGGTTTAGCTTCTTCATATTGAGTATTTTGATCATTTGCTTGATACTTCATGATAGTGCTATGTTGAAGTGGTTGCATGGAATGGTTTATTAAAAGTGCTTGTGGATACTTGGAGACTAAGGTGAGGGTAAAATTCTCTTGATATGAGAGACATGTTGTTGAGATGTATACTATTGATGAGGTTTTAATGTAAAGTCCAAGGAGCCTACACCTTTATTGAATATGAGTTTAATAGAAACCTATGAGGAGATTGTTCTTGGATAAGTTGTGGGGGGACTTTTATATCTTGGAGGAGCATTCTCATTCTCTACTCTTGGTCTACATTGCAATTTAGCACTTGAGAGGTATTGCTCAATTTTACTTTTAGGTGTTTTATACCTTCTTTCATATTCATGGATGTTGAGCTTGTTGATCTCTAAGCCAAAGTTCCCTATTAGTGTCCAACACTTAGTCATTTCCATGGCAAGATTGGATGGTCATCACTGTATTGCATAAAATTGTAACCAAGATTATGCAAACCTCAAACTATGAATATAACAATGGAGAAAATGTTCAGTATGCTCTTAGGAACACAACAATGGTTGAATCTCTTGGATGTGTGAATGCAACTGGAATATGTACCTATACTAGATGATATGAGAAATCAAAATGATAGAATGATGATGCAATGATAAGAAATTCTAATGATACCTAATGACTCGTAACTCAGTCGGGCTCTCGTGTGTGTGTGTATGTATGATTATTGTGTGTCTAAAGCTTGAGACAAGGTACCTATTTAAAGTGGATGGAGGAAGCATCTAGAATGTGCTTAGAGACCACTAGGAGATAAGGATAAGGACTAACAACTAAGCACAGGAGATAAGGATAAGAATTGACAACTAAGCACCTTATCTCTCATTCTAGATAGATAGATAAGACTGAGGAGATGACATGTGTGTAGAAGATTCCTATGGTTTAGACAACATGTGCTTGAAAAGAAATGCAAACTCATGTGAATGCACATACTTCTAGGCAGTTAAAATAAAAATTAGGATAAAAATTAAATTAAATTTAATTTAATTTAATTTAGGTCTAGAAGAAATTAATAGGAAATGGAGGATTTAAATAAATAAAATTTATTTAAAAATGAATAAATGGAGAATCATGTGTTAATTAAAATTAACACATTAGAGCTAGGAGGTATTTAAATTAAATTTAAATACTTAGGAAAAAATGAACTCATTTGATTAAAATAATTTAATTAAATAAGTAGAAGAATGTGACTAGTATTAATTAGATTAATATAGTCATTCGGGACAATTTTTAGTGTATACATTTTGCCCCTCTTTGATGTGATGTCGGCACGGCATCATGTCAAAGAACATACAGGTTGCCCCAGAGAAGGAAGGAGAATTGAGGATGCCCCCTCACGAAAATTGTGCAAGAAATACAAATTTGGGCAATTTTCGTGAAAAGGTCTTGGAATGGAAAGAAGGGAAGGAAAGAAGAAAAATAGGATGATGGAAACTGATAATCTAAGTGCAACTTAACTACATGAATGCAGGAGATTCAATTGTGTTCATATGGAGAGCAAACCTTATTTTAATATTGCAAGAGGAGTTATGCACCAAATGCTATCGAAGCATAGATGACAAGATTCCTTTGCATGTATTAGACTCTGAACAGAATGGATGCAGGTTTCAGAGTCATGAGGGAATAAATGACATATACACACTGGAGAGGTCTAGGCACACCCAAAGTCTTTTTAAGGAGCTTGGTGGAAAGTGTGCTAACCCGTTGCCCCCAGTGAGCAATGCATTAACATAACTTGAAACTCACATAGATGCGCTAAAGAATCATGAAAATAGATCATATTGTAAAATAACATGTGTAATCAGGATAAGCCGTTCAAATGATACCAAGATATGGAAGATCGAGGCACACGTGGGAAGGCTATCACTGACACACAAAGATAAAATTAATAAAAAGACATTATGACTAAGAAGTCATTCAATTCACCATGCTTGCCATGAACCTGATAAATTTGTTGAATTTGTTAAGTTTGTTAAGGAAGGATTCATCCTGTAAGGCAAAAAATGATTGATTGATTGAATTGAAATGAGATATTTATGATTGGTTGCTGGCAATGACAATAAAAGGAATGATGTTCTCAAATCATGAGTCTAAATGTGAATTTGTGTAGGCTCGTTTGCAATCACTATTTGATGAGGTTGGTGTTATGGATGGAAGCTTAGTGTGGTGAGAATATGGATAAGATAAGATAATGAATGAAGAATGAAGTGATTGGAAGAAGAGAATATGATGAAATTAGAGGATAAATGAATTGATTGAATAGATTGGGAGACTTGGATTGAATTGGATATGAATGAATAGATAGCATGGATAGAAATGAATGGATGGAACGAATTGTGGAATAGACATGAATGAATGTGGAAGATTTGGATTGAGACCAATGACAAGGGAGAGCCATGGTATTTGTAAATGGATAGGAAGGATGGTAAGATATATGAATGGAGGAATAATATGGATGACCAATGGATATAGTGTCAGATAATGGGGAACCAAGAACCATATTTCAAAGGAGTGACAAACAATTCCCCATTCCAAGGATATGAAAATGGAAGGAAATAATGGTGGGGAAGGATTGACGGATGGTGTGAAAGCTCGCATATGGAGGAAGAAAAGGCATGGGCTCTTCTTAAGCATGTATGAGCATTTTTGTTATTGTGCCTCTAGTATTGATTATGAGCATGGGTATGAAAGTGGAATGAAGGAAGACATGGAAAAGGGATAATGATATGAAGAATATGGACGAGGGATAATTATATGAAGGATATGGATAAAAAGCATGATAAGAAATGAAAGGGATAACCAAGATCAAGGGTATATGGAAGAAGGATAGACGTGCGTAGGATTATGAATGGAAAAGATATGAATGAACATGGAAAGAGGATGGGAATATGTATGCATATGGATGGAAAATGGATGCATGAACATGAATCGTGACAAGGACTATGTCAAGATCAAATTTATGGAAGAATGTAGGAAGTATATAGGATAATGTATGGATAATGGGCAAATGACAAGGACTATAGGATAAGGATGTCAAGATCAAATATATGTAAGAATTATGGGAATATGTAGGAAAGGATATGGAAGGTACTTATGGATGGAACGTGCCCCTAGTGTAGAGTGCAAGTGGAAAAAGGAAGTTAATGGATAGGTAAATGAAAGTGGAAGACAATGGATACATAGTAGGAAAATGAAGGGAGGACTCAAACATCTAGGTATATGGATGTATCCCTTGATATTTATGCTTCTTTAATTTGTTTATTATTATTATTATTATTATTTTCAAAGAATTATTGGTATTCTCTCGTAGATGTTGATGGGGTAAGAAAAAGAATGCTAAAGTGAATTGGGGAATAGAAGACAATAACTTATGAAAAAGTTTGGATGAAGGGAGTTGAGTAGGTAGGAGGAAGACATGATTGATGGATACTAGGTTGGAAGACTTGTGAAGGAAGTGGAAAGATCTTCATTGGCTCACAACTTGAAGGGTGGTGGAAAGGAGTAAATTGTGAAGGATATGTAAGAGAAAGTTGGAATTTTGGGATATAGGGACCCAAAATGGATGAAGGAGATGATAGAGTTGGGATGGCGGATTTGGGTGTATAAGGACCCAAAATGGATTTGGAAAATGGAAGTTGGGAGAATTTATGAAGGAGGGAGGCTTTTGGATTAGCAGAATTGGATGTCATTTGGAATCTTTCTTTGAGATTCACTGCTACATTAAGTAACTTTGGAATCCACATAACTTTTGCACTTTTGATTTTTGGCCTTTGTGGCTTTTTGATTGCATTTTGGATCTGATTTTTCTTTTCTTGGACATGTCGCTTAAATGGGACATGTTGATCCTTACACTTTTGTGGATTTTGGACTTTGTTTTCTTTTTCTTTAGCATCTAGTTTGCTTCCATTAGCCATAGTATGGGTGCATGAAGGTAAATAAGATGAAGAATGTATGGAAGGTGAACGTTGGAAGGAATTCAAGGATGTGCACCATTGTTGATCTTTATGAGGGGATGAATTGGAAAACGTAGATAAGGTAGAAGGATGTATATAAGGACCTAATATGGAAGGAAGGGAAGAAGGGTTTGACAATGGAACATAAGGACCTAGATTGGATGGACTATAAGAACCTAGAATGGATGGACTATAAGGACGTAAAATGGACTTGGAAAATGAAGGAGGAGAAGTTTTAGGTGTGGAAGGAAGAGTTTTGGAATTGGAAAAAGTGGAAGGTGTACCAACATCTTTAGGAATTATTTTTCTAAGGGGATACTTAGTATTCTCAATGCAAGATGCGAGTCTAGGTGTATGGGGTTCATGAGGAGATTCGATAGGTGTGATAGGATCATATGAAGGAGTAGGGTTATGAGGGGTATCATGAGGAATAATAGGATCATGAGATGGAGAAGGATCATGAAATTTGGATGAAGGGGTGCATTGATCTTGACTTGGAAGAGGATCATTGAGTGGAACGAGTGGATTGTGAGATGGAATAGGTTCATGAGATGGAATGGAGGGAGTGGAACTATGAGATAGAGTACTTTGATCTTGACATGAAAGAATATCATATAGCTCAAGGAGTGGATCATGAAATGGGCTAGAATCATATGAGGACGAGGAAGGAATGGACTCATGTGGTGAAAGAAGATCATATAACATGGTAAGTGGATCATCATATGTGGGCGTGGAGGAAATGGAATCATGAGATGAAGTAATTTGATCTTGACATGGAGGAGTATTAGTGAATGGAGTGGAAGAAACTTTTTCATGAAGGGGAATATCTATGGATGCTAATGCTGGAGATGGAATGGAATCAGTAATGTGCATGGTAGGTGTAATGTCTTGATCTTGATTAGGAGGGGAATCAGAAGATGGACTAGGAGGGATGGATGAATATTGAGGGATATTGGAATGATGGGATGGAGAAGTGCTCAGATCTAGAGGAGAAACATCATGCTTTGGAGGAAGGTCTTGAGATGGAACTGGAGATGAGGCTTTAGGTGATTGGCTTATATTATGCTGAATATTTAATCTAGCCAAAAGTGATGTAAAATACCCCTGACAAGGTGGGGATGATACTGTTGTAGGCTTAGGAGATGTTGTTGTTGGAGTACTAGGGGATGATGTAGTTATAGGATTAGGATTTTATGGAGATGGAATTATGGATAAAGGATTTGGATTAGGTTCATAGCAAGGGGGATTACATGGAGGATTAGGATTGGATGGGACATGAGCACTAATGCCTTTGAGATATGAGGCATTGTGTGGGCCATGAATGGAATTGTATGGAGGGATATGAGAGCTAGAAAATGAAGGACACATAGCAAAGAAAATGACCTTTTCCTGCGGACTTAGTTTGTCCAAGAGTGTATTCTTTAGTTCCTTAATTTCTATGGCGAGGTCATTTATGACAGAGGAATTATAGTGGCTATGGATGGAATTGTCTACAGATGAAGGATGAGGAGATAGATTTCCCTTGTCAAAGGTAGGAGAATGATAAACTTGAGATAGATTAGAATTGAAGTTTTGAGAAGGAATTTGATATGGAGGAAGTACGAGACCATGTTGTCGTGCAATATTGGCAATCATTGAAATAAGCAGATTTAGATCCATGGATGCAAGATGAAAAGTGATGAATAGATTTGAAGAGGGAAAATGAACTTGGAATTAGGAGCTTTGTGCTGATTGAAATTTGATTTTATTTAATTGAATTTGAATTGAGTTGATATTGATTTGGTTTGGATTTGGATTGGATGAGGGTTCGATTTGATTTGATAAGAACCCTATGATAGTGAAAACAAAGTGAATGTTTGGTTTGAATGAAAGTCCAATGATAAGGCAATGCTCCTATGTTTGAAGTAGAATATGTGATGTCAAATTGAAATAGAAGAAGATGTGAATGAAGTTTTTGAAAGATTGATTATGACTTGGATGACTGAATTTGACAAGGAATTAGATTAGAAGAATGCTGATTTGAAAGATTGAATTAAGAATGCATGATGAGCTTGACTAGGGAAACTGAAAATGATGAATCATGACTAGGATGAAGATTAGGAATGTGATTGAATGACAAGGAAATGATTTGGATAAATAAAGAGGATGAAGATGTCAAGCAACGTTTTGAATGATGAAGGTAAGATATGTAAGAGGGAACGGTGTCTTGGATGGAAGAAATATGTTACGTGAAATGATTTGGAATGATGTTTAAGAAGAGGTGTTTTTTGTGTTTTTGAGATTTTTTTTTTTTTTTAAAAGTTTAAAATGCAAAAGAAAACAATGAAATATGTACAATGCAAATGTGCTTCAAACACGCCAAACACACCAACAATCCTATAAGGTTGAACTAGGCTGGACAAGGCTCAACTAGAGGGCATCCTCAATATATGCAAGGTACGTGAGGCCTGAATCTGTAGATGAAAGGAAATACTGCTACACAGCCGGGGGGAGACGGTAACCCAATCTCCTCCTTCACTTCCCAAAGGTATAAAGTTCTTTGGGGCTTAGCCAAGAGTGACAATATTTACACTTCCAAGAGAGGTGTCTTTCGATTCACCTCCAGATTCTTATACTCTGCTAGAACACTAGAGTTGAGGTCATCCAAAGGGGTGATGAAATCCCCAAGCAAGCCTCCTAGAAAAATAAAAACAAGTCCACTTATTTCTTGTGCACCCAGGGTCACCCAAAGGCGCGAGGGGAGAGAATACGTAAGTGGACTTAGGTTTAAAAGACACTTGTTCGTTACCAAAGAAATTTTAAGTTTTCTAATCTAATTAAAGACATACGTGATTAATATGTACAATGTTTGTTCAATGTTGCAAAATCAAGCACATGAAAAGCAAATTTTTTTTTAATTTTTTAAATGTTTTAGCTAAAAGGAAAATAAGAATCTAAATGCCTTTATGCACAAAATAAATTGGATTCTAAATAGCAGTAAAGACCTATTTGAAGAAAATAAAAAGAAATTTTATTTTTATATTTTTTATATTTTTATTTATTTATTTATTTATTTATTTATTTTTTCATTTTTTTATGATCCCACATAAATAAGAATAAATGAATTTCCAAAGTCAAAAGGAGTCCAGATAATTCCAAATTAGGCTAACAGAAATCAAACTCTGCTTATTCGCCACAAAATAAATACACAAAAAACCCCCCAAAAAAAAAAGAAAATCTACCCATCCATCTACAACGCAAAGAACGCACCGGTAATGAGCGCCAGGGCCAGATACACAACCCCACGTATCTGACAGCTGGCAGTAGCAACGGACTTCTTGGATTTGGTGCTAGCAACAGGGGTGTCGGTGGAAGCCATGGGGCTCTCGGAAGGTTCAGTTGGCGCGGGAGAAAGTGGTGCCGTGAGTGCCGTGGGGTCCAGCGGTCGGAGGGGGCAGAGCGGCCGGATTGGATCCAAGGTTCAAGCTGCGGGCAGAGGAAATAGGCGGGGGCGCGGAGGTGAAGCCACGGGCGGAAGCGGCGCCAAGAGGAAGGAAGAGGAAGGAGAAGCCGCTGGAGGGGACGGTGGTGCGGCAAAAGAGAGAGTGGCTGGAGCAGCGGCGGCGGTGCCAGAAGTAAGGGGAACCGCCAGCGGAGGCGGCTCGAGCTGGAGCGGCGTCGGGAAGAAGCCATCGGCGGAGGAATTTGCGATGGTTGCGTGCAGGATGCGGGTGGATTTATGCGAGGGCGGCGATCAACACGGGTGGCAGTGGACGCATCTGTAGCGGTGGCGGCAGTCACGGGTGCTGGCAGAGGCAGCGGCACGGCGCCGAAAGTAGGGGGAGCTGCCGGCGGAGGCGGCTTGAGTTGGAAAAAAAAAGGGAACCGTTCTAACCTAAAAAAAAAAAAAAAATTTAAATTTTTTTTTTTTAAAACAAACTATATATATAAAAAAAAAAAACAAAGACAGTTTGCAAAAGAAAATAACCTACAAAATAAAAGAAAATATCACCCCTATCTTTTTTTTTTTTTTTTTTAATAATAACCTAAATAGCATAAAGAAAATTGAAGAAAACCTAGTCCCTATACATTTTTTTTTTCAACAAAGAAGAACAAAATATAGGGTACTCACCTCATGCGCTCCAAAGATGGTGACGGACCTCGTGGCTTGATTAGATGCTCCGTACGCAAGTTATTCTCCAATCGCAAGCCTCCAACCTTAGCTTGAACAAATGTGAACCCGCGAAGTGGGTCCCACCGGGCGTGCCAAAATGTATTGCATAAAATTGTAACCAAGATTATCAAATCTCAAACTATGAACATAACAATGGACAAAATGTTCGGTATGCTCTTAGGAACACAACAATGGTTGAATCTCTTGGATGTGTGAATGCAAATGGAATATGTACCTAGACTAGATGATATGAGAAATCAAAATGACAGAATGATGATGCAATGATAAGAAATTCTAATGATACCTAATGACTCCTAACTCAGTTGGGCTCTCGTGTGTATGTGTATGTATGATTATTGTGTGTCTAAAGCTTGAGACAAGGTACCTATTTAAAGTGGATGGAGGAAGCATCTAGAATGTGCTTAGAGACCACTAGGAGATAAGGATAAGGACTAAAAACTAAGCACAAGAGATAAGGATAAGAATTGACAACTAAGCACCTTATCTCTCATTCTAGATAGATAGATAAGACTGAGGAGATGACATGTGTGTAGAAGATTCCTATGGTGTAGACAACATGTGCTTAAAAAGAAATGCAAACTCATGTGAATGCACATACTTCTAGGAGGTTAAAATAAAAATTAGGATAAAAATTAAATTAAATAAAATTTAATTTAATTTAGGTCTAGAAGAAATTAATAGGAAATGGAGGATTTAAATAAATAAAATTTATTTAAAAAAGAATAAATGGAGAATCATGTGTTAATTAAAATTAACACATTAGAGCTAGGAGGTATTTAAATTAAATTTAAATACTTAGGCAAAAATGAAATTATTTAATTAAAATAATTTAATTAAATAAGTAGAAGAATATGACCAGTATTAATTAGATTAATAAAGTCATTCGGGACAATTTTTAGTGTCTACATTTTGCCCCTCTTTGATGTGAATGCACATACTTCTAGGCGGTTAAAATAAAAATTAGGATAAAAATTAAATTAAATAAAATTTAATTTAATTTAGGTCTAGAAGAAATTAATAGGAAATGGAGGATTTAAATAAATAAAATTTATTTAAAAAAGAATAAATGGAGAATCATGTGTTAATTAAAATTAACACATTAGAGCTAGGAGGTATTTAAATTAAATTTAAATACTTAGACAAAAATGAACTCATTTAATTAAAATAATTTAATTAAATAAGTAGAAGAATGTGACTAGTATTAATTAGATTAATAGAGTCATTCGGGACAATTTTTAGTGTATACAATCACTATGATTGATCCATCCAAAGAAGGTCAAGGTACAAATGACTTGTCTACATTTCATCATAAGCTAAGCAAGTCAGAGGCTGTCAAGTAGCCCAATGGAAACTGATTCCAGATACATACCAAGTAACACAAAAAATATTAAGCATTTGAAAATTTATTTAAATTCAAGCAAGTCATTGTATAGAGAGTGTGTCAAAGCTGAGTGACAACATGAATGTTAGTTATGGCCAAGTCTTAGAACATTCAAGTCTCTACTACACCATTTTTGACATATGAGTTTGTAATTGCACAAACACTTATGTAAATCATTTTAGCCAACTTCTAAAAGACATTTAAATATTTTAAAGACAATTAAGTAGGAGATTATAGATTTTTTCAGAAGGCATAAATCCCAAGAAAAGTAGATTAACCAATCAGAGAAATAGAAGGGAAAATGACAAAGGATGAAATATAGATCATTGATCCTAATCTAGACATTTTTAAAATTATCTATTTAAAAAGGGCTCCTACCCTAGGATCATAATGAATATGGTAAATGAGTGTGAAGGAGTGAACAAGCTAAGTACAGAGTGAAGGAAGGCTAAGTCTAAAAGGAGATCAGACAAAGTAACCTTGCAGTGAAAGATAGATTAGAGATATTAGATAAGGAGATCAGTTTGAGATTTTGAAGAGAGGAGATCCATAAAAATATTTTTAGTGAAAATTGAAGCATCAGCTACTGATCTAGTTTTGCAAGGTTGATTAAGGGAAAATTGCTTAATAGAGTAGCTCTAATAGACCTATTCAAATCTCCTAACATAATCCTTACTTTATTGTAAGTGTAAAATTCTTCTATAGGGTAAGACCTATTAGTCTTAAAAACTCTTTGAAAGGAAGACCCCTCATAGGGTAGATCATTAGATATGATCAAATTGTAGGCCAAACAAGCAAACTTTTTTGTTGTAGTAGTAAAGATTTGTGGGTTTCATCTCAACCCTAATTTTACCTTCAAATTCAAGTGTTTCTGGATTACCAAAATCATTGTGTTATGAGTTAATATTTTTCAAAGATGTTATGCTTAGATAGATTTTAACTCATCATTACAAGTTCCTGATTCATAGAAAAGTTTTGTAGATCCCGATTCACCCCAACCCCTTCCCCCATCTCAGTATCTTTTTTCCCATTAATATTTCCAACATAGATGTAGTTAGATGGTTTTAGATGATTCATTGTGAGAGATGGGTAACATGATTATGTCTTTGAGGTTTTTTTTTTCATTTATGATGACAATAGGAGATGGTAGTGGGATGATTTCTTGAAATGGGAAATGGTGTTATTTGATCTTCTTTAAGAGGCTTACATTCATATAGATTCATGATATCATGTTATGTTTAATCTCTTGAGGTTGAAAATTTTTTGATGTTTTCATGGCATTTCTCTTGGTGTTGTGAGGGAGATCATACTTTTCATAGCTGATATTTAGTGTTGGAAACTGCAATTGAAAAAATTATCATATTGTCATTGATGTCAAATCTGTTGATGAGACATGTTTCTATCTAATCTAAAATTCATATCTATTTGATTGATGAAGAGGATTTTAGATGTTTCTCATAACAAAAGAACCTAGAGGAAAGGTTGAGTTATGAAAGAAAATCTATAACAAAAATTTGATTAGTTAGACTTTAAAAAGACATAGTGGCTGTTTAAATCATCTTGATAAACAACAATTTTTAAGACTTGATAGTGCAAGTTGAGATAGATCACTTATGTAAGAATTGACTAAGAAAAAAAGTAAAATATCAAGGAATTTTGAAGACTATGTTGAGTGATCCTAGTGTGAATCGAGCCACAGTAAGTGCTGGGAAAACTTAGTGTTGACCAAGCCTTAGTATTGATGTCAAGCTAGAAGTTCTATAGTAACCAAGAAAATTAGTCATGACTGAATATCAAAACTTAGTAATGGTTGAGTGACAACATTTTTCATGCATATGAGAAATCATGATTTCCAATCAACTTAGTTGATTTCTTGGGATATGAAAATGTGTTGACAATAAGATTGATGAGTTGGATCATTTCATTAAAGGAGAGGATTAAGTAAGATAGCTAATGAATTAATTCAAGGAGAAGTTTCTAGAAACAAAGGAAGATGAATATATACAATGAATATGTTGACTCAAACTACAAACCCTAAAATTAGGGATGATTGTGAAAATGACAAAGGACTAGAATTACCTATTTAAGGAAGCATAGAGGAAAACTAAAAGTGTTCAAGGTGTGAAACAAAAAGAGAAGAACATAATAGAGAAGTTATGTGTGTTTCCAATAAGATGGAACAAAGATGATGAGGTTGATAAGAGAATCTAAGCAGAAGGCTTAAGTTTATTGTGAAGAGAAGGCTAAATTATTGAAGGGAATGCCAAGAAAATCAAGGGCATAGGTGAAAAGGAAGGCTCATCAAGGAATCAACACATAAATTGAATATAGATCTAAAAAAAAAAGTGATTTATAATCATATAGATGTAAACCCTATTGTTTTTTCTTTCTAATCTTTGTAAATAGTTTGTATTGAAATCCTTTTAATCAAAGGTTGACCTAATAGTCATTCATGACTTAATAATCCTTGTAAATCTTTTAACAAGGTGACATTCTAATGGAATGATATAAAGTCCTCTAACAAGGCAACTCTTAATAGGGAGATTAAATCCTCTAACTAGGTCACATTTAATAGTGTGTATTATAAACCTTTAATGAGGTTGGCTCCTAGCAGGGCTCACTTTAGAAGAGTGAAAAATTGGTGATATGCTACTAGTGGTTTTACCCAATTTGGGATCCACATTAAATCCTAGCATCAAAATTGTTTTGAATGTTTTATGGTGTTTTACAGTTACATTTTTACATTCAAAAAAGTTTATTATCTTAGGACAGTAGACTACTAGTTAATTTTGTTACTGAGATTATAGTAGAGACCAAATTACAATAGGATAAGCATAAGATATATAGTTTAAGTTTTTGATTGTTCAATTGGTACTAAAGGACCTTGAGTAACTAATTGACCCCCCCTCTCTATTATTCTAAACATTCTAACAACTGGTATCAGATGACTAGTGCTTATAAAGAGAAGTTTGAAGGTACTTAAAGCTAAAGATCACGAGTCACAAAATGGAGGTACCAAAGCTGAACAAGAAAAACTTTCTTGTATGGATAATTTTGATGAGGTTACATATAGCTAGTATTGGTGATGCTGCAACAAGCTTTTTAGATAATTAATATGTGAAGATAACAACCATTCCTCTAACTAGTCAACAATTAAAAGAAAATAAAGAATACAATCATGCAATGTTGCAGATTCCTTCAACCCTAAGCTATGTCGAGTTTGATGATATAAAAGAATGTGATAATATTAAATAGATGTGGGATAAATTGAAGACCATATATGGAGGAAATGACAATGTCTTAAGAGACAAATTAGATAGCCTAAGAGGAAAATTTGATGAGACAAGAATGATGAAAGGTGAGGAAATAGTGTAGTATTGCACACAAATAAAGGAAGTTGTCAATGTTATTCAAGGTGAAAATGGAGATATTAAAGATAAATGATGATAAGAAAGGTATTGACAACTCTACTTCTTGTATATGCCATTAGGGTTTCTATAATACAAGATTTGAAATGTATTTCATGTGACAATTTGACTTTGGATGGTGTAATTGGTAGACTTACTACTTTTGAGATGTCTAATTTTGATAACTACACACATGCTACTGTTGAATGTTCTTTTAAGTCACAATTGGTTCTTTGTAAAAGAACAAGAAATAATGTGAAGAGTGATAGTAACACTTTTGATGACGAGCTTGATGAACTTGAAGCACTTATTGAAAAATGATTTGGAAGAGGAAGAGGTAAATACAAAGTTAAATTACCTATAAGTTTTTTTCCATGCAATAATGGCAATCATATAGCTGCAAGATGTCCTAAAAAAAAGACAAGGATGAGAGAAAGGAAAGAAAGTATGAAAGAAGGAGAGATGACCAAGACTACAAAAAGAACAAGGATGATAGAGGTAAGAAATTTTGTTATAGTGCTGAAGAATAAATTGAAAATATGTCTAAAAGTAATTATGATGAAGTTGTCTATGTTGCTATGAAAGATACTCTTATGAAGATAAGAAAATTGCTTTAATTTCTTATGTGAACAAAAGTGACAGATGGATAATTGATAATAGTTGCTCTAATCATATGATTGGTGATAGAAATAAATTTGAGGACATTGGACCATACAAGGGTGGCTATGTTAAATTTGGTAGTGATATTCCATGTGTTGTGAAAGGTAAAGGTACATTCAATTGATTTACAAAATCATGTGACAATTTTTGCTAGGTGGAAGGACTTAACTATAATCTGTTTATTGTTTCATAGTGAAAAACATCACAATAAAAATTTTAATTCCATCATCAAAAAGCCACAATATATGATGATGATGGCAAGGTGATTAGAAGTGGTGATCAAACAAGAGGTAATTTGTTTTATCTAGATTTATCTAATGATACGTGTTTGGTTATGGCACAAAAGGTTATATGATGTAAATTTTGACAATTTGGTGAACATTAGTAAAATGAAGAAAGTAAGAGGACTGCCAAAACTAAGGAAGTCTGACAATGCTATGTGTAAACAATGTCAATTGGGAAAAATGAAAAAGTCTTGTTTCAAGAGAAAAACATACACATCTAGTGATATTTTGGAACTAGTTCATATTGACCTTTGTGGACCTATCTATGTTCAAAGATATTGTGAAGATAAGTATTTCATTTGGTTTGTTTATGATTACTCTAGGATGATGATTTTGATATCTCTCAAAGCTAAATTTGATGTCTGTCAATTATTTAAGTGGTATTTGGTTAGAATTGAAAAAGAAACAGGGAAGAGAAAGAAGTGTTTGAAATCTGATAGAGGTAGTGAATTCATTTCCAATGAGTTCAACACATTCTACAATGACTAAGGAATTAAAAGAAAAATGTCATCATCAAGGACCCCTCCTCAAAATGGGATAGGTGAAAGGAGAAACAAATCAATAATGGACTGTGCTAGAACATTGATGATGGAAAATAAGGTATCACATAAATATTGTAGAGAAGATATCAATACTGTCCTCTATACCTTGAATATAGTACAAGTCAAGAAAGGTATAAATGCCACACCTTTTGAACTATGGTATGGATATGTTCTTAATGTGAAATATTTCAAAATATTTGGAAGAAAATGCTACATATTTCAAGATAATAGGAATGGAAAACTTGATGCCAAGAGTAATGAAGGTATATTCCTACGATATTCCACCAAGAGTAAAGATTACAAGTATTTAAACTCTAATACTAATAGAGTTATGGAAAATGAAAATGTGAAAGTTGATAAATTTGTAGAAAGAAATGATGTTGAATGTAATGAAGAACCTAAAGATTAAAGTAAATTCATCTACATGGATAAAGGTGTTGCAAGCACTCCTTTAGAACAAGAAAATAATGTTGTAGTTTCCCAAAAAATAGGGAATGATGAGGTGCATGCTGGAAATAAAAATAGGAAAGTAAGTTTTGAGTGGGGGGAGTGGATGAATAAAACATTTTCCTCTCAAACATATCACCAAAATCCATCTCATAACTTAGCATATAAACTGAAATTAACTTAACATTCATCACATCCATAGCATAAAGTAAATAACATATAAAACAATAAATTTGGTTACATAGAAATCCTCCACTGATAAGGTAAAGATGGGGTGGGGATGACACCCACAAATCTTCACTATTGTAGTTGTAAAGTAAGGCCTATTATGACTACAAGTTTTTTGATCATAATATATGATCTACTCTATGAGAGGTCTACCCTATTAAAGGCTTACAAAGACTATTAGGTGTCAACTTGTTAGAGGAGTTAAACTTACAATAAAGAAAGCACTCGGTAAAGAGATTTAGGATAACCTATTATGAGTACTCGGTTAAGATATTTTCCTTGTATCACTTGTTAGAATGATTCAGCACCATGGCCCTTTGGTTAGCACCTTTCTACTTAATGTAAGATCTTCTCCTTGCTATTTGAACCTTGATCCTCTTGATTAGATATGTCCCCTATGTCCTTTTACTTCTTTATTAAGTTCTTCTCAAACTGATTTTGCAATGCATAACTTTTTTATAGCCATCTTAGCCATAATGAATGCCCTCTAAACTCTTAACATTTATCTCTTCACACACACACACACACACACAAATTCTTAAGGTTTAGCCTTATTTTATAAAAATTGGTGGTGATGGATTAGGTAAGACTCAATGGATGTGGTTGATCCTTATTTTCATCTAAAGCTTCCCTCATTTTGAATGGTTGCATGTATTGCATAGGGATCTTCATTACTTGACTTCAATAATAAAATTTAAAATTTACAAATTTTTTGTATATCCTTCATACCTTATTACTCCATTACTTCCCATGAGTAAATGCTTTTTTTTTGTTCCTTCATTCATTACTCATGCTGAGTAGATATCCAAAACTTTTTCATATCCCAAAAACTTCATAATCCCTCTTTTTTGACACTTATGTCATTTGGGTTGTACACTGTTAGTGTGTTTATCCAAGAATGGTTTGTGTAGCTCCATAATAATATTAAAGATTACATCCCAGTTATCACATGTTTCATCTAATGAATGAATCTGTATATCAAGATTAGTAGCTAGGTCAAATAAGCCTTCATGAGTAGAAAGTTATGAATATTTCTTTGTCAAAGTATCAAAAAAGGCTAGTTCCTTGTGTAACACTTCCATGTGAGGTGTTAATATTGATTTTATATTGATCATAGTAGATCTAATATTAGCATATGTTTCTTGCAACTTGACAAGCCTACTCTAAGTCTTTAGTAACCTCTACAAGTGTATTTGACTATTACAAAGGGATAGTTTTAAAGTACTACCTATGAGTTGTAGATCTCCTTGTAGCTAGTTAATAGCCCTTTGATTTTCCTTAGTGAATAGATAAATTTTGCATAGCTTTGTGGAGAGAGTGAAAATGTTCTCTAACACCTTTTTTACACTTTCCATTTTGGTTACAAGATCAACCTATCTTAGTGCAATAGCACTAGATATCTTCTCTAAAACCTTTTTGTGAAACTTTCTTTCTGACCATTCCGATAATTTGACATTAGAATCTAGGTCTTCATCCTTTATCTTATCCACAATAGTGACAAGTTGCTCTATTATAGGCTTATCTTCATTCATTTGTAGGAGACTAAAAGCATCAAATAATATGTCTTTAATTTCATGCAAAACTTTCTTTTTCTTATTCTCTCTTCTTATTATTTCTTGCCTCTTTTTCCTCTATCTAAATTTACATCCTCAAATGATGCAAATTCAACACTTTTGGGTGTGTTGGAACTCGGCATTGATATTTATAATGGTGTAACATTTTTACTCAGCCTCTGAAGAGTGTGACTACTAAGAGGAGAGTTTGTATTGTTATTTTCTCCTCAAGCTCAGTATTCATCTTCAACTCTTTAGTCTTGTCTCATTCCTTGTGGACTTCACCCTATGATTATGAAATAGGTACAAGACTTACTTCTTGATCCTTATGCACTTCTGTATAACTCATTTCTTGATTTCCAAATTGATGCATTTTTGTTACCATATCCTCTATGTTCTTTTTCAAAATATCAAAAGCTCTATATTTGGGGGAGAATTTCCCTTTATGTTACTCCATGGCTTCGAAAATCATCTTTTTATCCAATTCAGCCATGAAATGAGCTAGTGTTGTTTCCTTGATTTGTTTCTCAGTTTCTAAGCCAAATTACCACTTTTGCTCAAATCTGTCATAAAGACTTTTGGATAAAGAGTGGGAAATCTCTAGTGGAGTATTCTTGAAAGTAGCCATCATATCATATATTTCCTCTTCACCCTTACTTTTATCAACACTACCTAGCTTATCAAATTCAACATGTGTAAAACTTGACAAATTTGCATTATTTTTAATGTATTCACACAAGTTATTAGAAGATAGTGGCTTACCACTTTTTATTGACTCAAGTCATCTGACTCTGTCATCTCCTCATCTAAATCATTCTAAGGCGTGTAGTTCTTTTTTAATCTCTTAAATGTCCTTGGAGAAGGATGACTTGGCTCTATTGTAGATTTGGATCTCTTTCCTTTAGTCTTACTCACTTCCTTAGCCTATATAGTAGCTTCCCTTGTGCTTGACCTAGTTATAGGTACAACTAGTTCTTTTCATGGCTTCTTCATAGACTTCTTGGGTTTATCTTGTTGGAAATACAATAGGGAAAGTAAACTCTAAAACTTTAACCATTAAATCATTCACCACACATTCATCTCACAATTTACATGTAAACTAAAATAGCTAGCTAAACATATTCATCCATAGCATGAAAAAAAAACATTCAACACATATATGACACAACATATTTGGTTACCTAGAACCATCCAATGAGAAGGTAAAACTAGGTAGAGATAGCACTCACAAATCTTCACTACTGTAGTAATAAAGTGTATCTAATGAAGGGTACAATGTTTGATCATAAACTATGGTCAACCTTGTGAAAGCTCTACCATGTTAAAGGCTTACAAGATTGTTAGATCTTACCCTATTCGAAGTGTGCTTGATTAAAGGACTTAAACTTACAATAAAGTAAGCATCTTGTTAAAGGATTTCTAATAGCCTATTAATACTACTTTGTTAAGAGATATAACTAATTTACCTGTTAGAATGTCTCAGCAATGATCCTGTGGTTAGCACTCTATTGCTAGATAACATGTCACCTCATTATATGTATCCTTGATCAACTTTGGTTAGATGTATCAATTATATCCTCTAATCTCTTTCCTCTATTTTGGTATAATTGATTTTGCAATATATAACTCAATTCACAACTCCTTAGCCACCATGAATGCTCTATTTGTCCATCCAAACTTCTCTCTTCACTCCTTCCACAGTCTCTTTCTTTTAGGGTTTGTCCTCCTTATGAAGACTTAGGTGACTTAGGGTTAGGTATGAATCAACAATTGTGATTCACCCATTTTTCTACTTAATCCATCCCTTTAACTAATTGGTTGCAAGTACTACATAGTTATCCTCAATATAGGTTCATCCTTATCAACTAGAATTGCAAAAAAATCCTTAAGTCAGTAAAAATATGGTTTATTTAGAAGATTGTGACATTATAAACAACTATGTCCAAAACTATTTACTTGACACTTGAAGTGTCTAATGCTTAGCATCCACTATATCTTCAATGTTGTAACTTGGCCTCTAAATGACTCGGCATCAATTAATCACTCAACATCTACTATTTGCTTGATGGTTGAGTTACTCGGTACTTACTAGTTACTCAACACATACTATATGACAACTTATGCTTGGCATACATTACTTGTTAGGCACAAACTAAGCAAATGACTTAAGTTTATTGTTACTCATATGTCAAAACCAATATGAGATTAACAATCTACTCCTTTTACATGAGTGGGAAAAATGCTTGGTCATACATGAATAACCTCAGCTCTTGAGCATAACTCAAATAATTTATATTTAGAGCTCAACTTACATACATAATTTCAAAACTTCAAAATTTTGCAAAAAATTATGACCTATTAGTCATAACCCAAAATTTTATAACTCCTCATGAGTTGATTGTTCTATTCTAAATCTAAAATTGAATACTTTTTCTGATTAGATCTATTGTGCTAGATCTATTTCATTAACCTTTTCCTTTGTTTGGTCTCCCCCAAAACTTATTCTCTCCTTTCATTTTTTCTCTCTTTTGTTCATTCTCCCCCTTTTGACAGTAATGTCATGGGTGGTACACAAATTTTGTGTTTTTCCAAGAATTATTTATGGACCTCCATCATAATATTCAATGTTTCATCCCAGTTGTCACACACCACCTTTAGAGATTTGATTTGAATGTCCCACATGGCAGCAAGGGTGACTAGGCCTTCATGAGTAGAAGTATCAAGATCTTTCATCATCAACATCTCTATATAGGTTAGTTCCCTATGTAACACCTCCATGTGAGAGGTTAACATGGACTGGATATTAATTAGTGTAGGCCTAATATTTTCATATTGAGCTTGTAAAGCTGCTAACTAACCTTGTGTTGACATCAAATTTCTAAAATGAGGTTGACTTTGACCAGGAGATTGTTGTAGAATGTTACCTATTTTTGTCAAATCTCCCTCCACATGGTCAATGTGTCTCTGGACTTCTTGTGTGAATAGGAGAAAATCACACAACTTGGTGTAAAGAGAGAAAATTTTCTTTAGCATATTCTTCATAGCCTCAATTATGGTTGCTAGCTCAACCTAGTGTAGTCCAATGGCACTAGATATCTATTCATTCAACTTTGTTTGAAATTTCTTCTTGGACCATTCTAGTAATTTGGCATTAGTATCTAGGTCTACATCATTGATCTTCTCCACAATATTTTCCAACTATTCAATGATTGGTCTTGTTTGATCAGGTATAGGTAGGTTGAATGCATCAAGAAATATTTCCTTCATGTCATGAAGTGATTGTTTTTTCCTATGCTCCCTTCTTAGTAGTTCTTGGTGTTTCTTCCTTACCAAAGCATCCTGCAATATGCTCATTTTCTCTATTGTGATTGATGCTAAACGAAACTTTGGAAATTTAATCATGTCATGTACATTGATATCACCATTGGATGTCACCTCATCAACCTTATATGTGCTAGGACTAAGTCTTGATGCTTGCAATGGTGTATCTTTTGTACTCGACATATGAAGTGCTTGACTAGGAATATGAGTAGCAGTGTCTGGTAAGGTAACTAGTGTCTAAATATATATCACTTCCTTTGGTTTCATAGTCAAAACTAAATCTTTAGTCCTAACTTTCTCCTTTTTGTTAGTTTCTACTCCACTTTTTGCTTGTGGTTTAGGTGTAGGACTGGCTTCCTGACTTGTTTGGATTGGTGTCTCTTCTTGCTCAATTATTGTAACTATTGGCATCGAGACATTTTGTACCACAATGTTGACATGTGAATTCATTGTGTCCTTCCTTTGGTATACTACAATAGATATTTTAGGTTGTGCTTCTATAGATTGAGAGGGGGAAAATGGATAATGCTTGTGTTTTCTCCCTTGCAGATGCCAAATCTACCTTCTCAATCTAATCCACACTCACCAAAATAGGATGGCTACATAGTTGTGCCTTGGTCATAGAATTAATTAATATCTTCTCCATATTAGGGGATTGATATTCTAAATGGATTTTTTAGAGAAATCCTTAATCTTTATTGTATCTTCTTATCGACTAACACTCAGCATATGTACTTCTGGTAAATTCGGGTCTTGTTGTTGCTCTTCCTCAACTATTTCCTCTATAGTGCCTTCCCCATGTACTTTTCCCTTATAGATTCATGATTTGTTACTTCAACTGCTCTTCTCCTTAGTTGCTTGCTTAATAGCATTTTGTGTTGTCAGCCCATAGATCACTTTCCATATTTGTGTGTTTTCCTAAATAAGTGCTTCAATTTTTTTTGTAAAACATTAAAGGTTCGGTATTTTGGAGAAAATACTCCCTTATACTTGTTAATATCCTTTTTCATTTCACACTTGTCCAAGTTTGGCATCACTCTTGCAAGTGTAGTCTCTCTAATATTTCTCTTAGTTGTGAGACTATATTGCCATCTTTGCTCAACTTTGTCATATAAGCTCTTGGATAAAGAGTTGGCAATCTTAATTGGAGTCTTCTTAAAAGTTCCCATCATGACAGATGTAGATTCTTATACTTAATTCATTTCTATATTCCCAAGTTTATCAAACTCAACATGTGTAAATCAACTTAAATCAACATTATTCTTTATAGTTTCACACAATTTGTACAAATTAGAAGAGGTATTGTGACTTAGCACTTTGAATTGGTTGTTGTCATCTAACTCAGTCCTCTCCTCATTTGATTCAACTAGGGCAATATATTTCCTCCTTTGTTTCTTCTTAGGTTCATCTTCTTTTGTAGCTATGCTAGCTCTATTTCTCTTTGGCTTCTCAACTCCTTGAGTTTTCTTAGAAGTAGCTCTTGAGCTAGCCCTCGTATCAGGAACTGTAGCCTTTTTGGGTTTTCTTGTTGATGGCTTCTTTTGTTTCCTCTTCTTCTCTTCTATGGCAATAGGTGCTTCATTGGCTTCTTCACCCTTGACACCTTCATCAAATTTTGCTTTGTCTTCTCCTTGGTCCTCTCCTTGATCATATGTAAGATCTAGTGGTTCTTGGGGAGGTGTACCTTCTTCATCATCTTCATTATCCTCTTCTTTTTCATCTCCTTCAACCTCTTCACCAAATTATTCCTTGAGCTTCTTCACAATTTTGTTCTTCTTTCTCAACATAGAAGTTGTCTTCAAATCCATTATGATCTTTTACTTTGTTGCATCATAATTTCCAAATCTAGAAGAATTCTTATCTACATCCTCTACCAATAAAGTAGTGATGGCTACAGATGCATCATCCACATTAATCTCATAAGGCAATGGTATAAGGCATCTAATCCTTGGAACAACAACTTGGACATAAGTGAAATCAAGATCAACTAGAAAAAAAAACATCATTAAAATCCTTCTCTACTAGTGATATTGGAATTCCAAGCCTTTTTTTCATTGACTTCTTAAAGTCTTCAAAATAACTAGTAACCATAGTCTCAAAATTATCTCCAAGTTTCTCTATGAATTCACCAATCTACACTACAACTGACCTATTATTCTTCCAAGCTACTTTACCAAATATTTGGAAATCTTTTTGTACATAGAGGAATATGCAAACAATTATTGAACCGAATTTGTGTTGTGCACTTTTCCTTTCTTTCTTGTGGCTCCCAAGTTTTCTAATAACTGTTGGAGTTGTAACTCTGCAAGATCATAAGAATGGTCTTTCTTTACTATCTTGTACAACCAAAATCTACAACCATACATGGTACACTATTCAACACGCTAGATTGAAAGAATTTATGTGCAATAAATCTTACTACAAATGCAATTAGGGGATCATTAGTTGTGTCTATGGTCATCCCTCTCTTATTCCATAGTTTCGTTGTGTTCTTCTTAATTGCCTCTTTTGCATCACTACTTATAGTCTTTGGTCTATCTAGGGTTGGATATCCTATCACTCTATGAATAATCCTATTTGTGATTTTGAAAGGGCCATCCTCCAATCATGTAGAGTTTTCATGTATTATACTAATCACAATCTTAATCCACTCTATCTTGAATACATTAGGAAAATCTAGGGCACAAGTTAACCCTTTTCTCTCTACAACCTTGTTTTCCTCTTTTAATACTCCATTCTCACACAATTTTCCATATAACTCTCTTATTTCCATATCTCCAATGATTCCTAACTTACAATTGTAGCGACACCTTACATCTTGTATCATTAAAACTTGTGGTGGTATCGTAGACAATGCACCAGATGGATCTCCTTTATAATAAATATCAAGAATAGCTTTAAAGGTTGGCTATTTGGTCTCATTTTTTATTAATTAAACATTTAAAAATTCTTTTCCTTCCTTAACCACAATAATAGAAGAGCTAGTTACCATAACAACTATCTAGGGTTTGCATAAATTCAAATAGCGTAGCTCGACACATGATAAATACCTAGGAAAATATGATGTTTAGTGTCGAGTAATAGTTGAATTTAGTATGCAAACACTTGAATCAATTTCTCCAATTTTCTTTATGCTCTCTGTGCTCTATTCAACCTTGAATGATTTCAAATGAGTCAAAAAATGACCATATAGCCCTTGAAACTTGGCAATAAATTCTTAGTGCTTACGCAAATGTAAGCTCATATCCAATAGTAATTTTGACACACTCATCTTCCATGTAATTACTACTACACTTGGAAAACATAGCAAGCTCAGCCAACATTATCACCTTTGATAGCTCAAAAACAACTAAACTTTCACTTGGCAACAACAATGAAACTTTTCATGCTCGACAATAACATGGAAACTTATAGATTTCTTCTAAGTTCTAACCAATAATTTTCATCTTACTTCATGCATATATAATATTTTCATAACTGAATCCTTGGAACTAATGTATAATTGAACTTTGTAATATTAGTCCCACACATACCTTTGATTTCCTAATTGGGGGTGGTTCCATCACTTGATCCATTAGATGAAGTGATCTCATATGAATTTCATGTGCTGCAATCTTCATTTTTCTTCCATGTCTTGTTCATCTGGACTTTGACTTCTTCAACATCAACCTTTCCCTTTCTTTTTTTGAATTCACTACTAGGTGCTTTTGAGCTTGTTGGACTATTTATGCTAAGGTGACTAGTCTTCAAACTTCCAAAACATGTAGTTTGACTCAACCATCTACTGTAGTCACTTTTGAAATGTCTTCTAATGCAATTGTCAGCAACATGTCCATACACTTGATAATAGTAACAACTATACCTTGTATTTTAATTCCAATTGTAGGATCTATCAGTATGGTTTATGTTGACTTGCTTATTTGATGACAGTTAGGATTTGATCTACCCTCATATGCTCTATGTACATACTTCTTATAGTTTTAGTAGTAACTTTCAAATCTTTGTATGCTTGATGTCTTGGTCTTGCATTCATGTGCCTATTAGAAACAATAGTCCACCAAGATAACTTAGGGGGTGGGGGGGCGAGAGGGGGGGCAGGCATGGGGGGGTGAATCAGGTATCTAACAATTAAAACATTTATCTTCTTTAAACAAACTTAACCATTCAACCAAAGTAAACAAAAACCTTAATAAGATGCACATAGATAATTACAATAGATATGTTGACTAGGGAAACCCTTGATTAGAGGAAAATCTCTGTTGTACTGATGCCCACAAGATGATGTACTAATATAAATATTCCTTGTTAGAGGATAGACCCTATTAGGAGTCTATTACAACTTTTAGTACATAGAGTAGCTATTGGGAGACTTCAAATCCCTGTTAGGAGATTCCAACACTGTTAGGAGTTGTAGTACAATGTATGCAAGAAGAGCCCACTTCCCAAACATGTAATTTCAACTATAAGAAGAGTTCACTACTCAAACATGCAATTTACTATTATGTTCTTCTTTCCTTTATTCTATCAACCAAACCAAACATTGTCAGACCTTATAGACTAGGTCACAAACCTAGGATTTAAATAGCAAACCTCATATCACTCAGCAAAACCTCAATAATGAAGTTTCCTTCACTTCCTCACTTCTCTACTCAACTTTTTGTTTTGCTTTTATTGATACTTATAATCACTTGTCCATATCTTATATATATCTAATGATAAAGGAAAATGTCCTTCCTTTATACCGAGTCCATAAAACAATTCCTTGAGTTGACTGTTAGAGATTCTCAATTAATCATTATAGGACCACATGAAGAACATGTTACACTTAGCAATAACATTAATCTTCTACCTTGCAACTTGAATAACTTTTTATTCATGCAATATTATGACAAGTGATCTTAGCCATGTCATCATCAACATGTCTTCTACACATCTTCAACCTCAATTCTCAAGATGACAAATTTGCTAAGAGATATAACAAGTTTACCAAAACATTCTTCTATAGACTTTATCTCAGAACATACATCACCAAAACTTACATAATTTCTTCTATAAATATCATTTATTCTTCTTACATTAACTACATATACTGGATACTCAAACATATCTCCCATAACCTCAAATAGTTAGAGTACTCAACTAGTTGTTCATACCAATTTGATCTTTCCATTGTTCTTCTATTAGATACCATAGAAAATTGCTACGTTGACATTAGTGACAAACTTAGTCATGAATGTAACATATCATCATAGTAACATATCTACAATACTCCCCAATAGGAATATCATCATCATTCATGCTTCCAACAATAACTCAACAATCTCCCCCTTTGACATTAATGGCAACTTAAACAAAAATCATTTAGTTCCAAGAATACCAACAAAAGATTGGTACTCTTTCTTTTCAAATCCTCTTCATCAATCATTCTACCCCATTGATATACCTTAATTTTATTTCTATCATTATGTGTTGTACTTCTCCTCGTGCTCTTTTTCCTCATGATCTTATCATGATGTAGTACTTCCCCTAGTGTTTTTTTCATGCTAAACTTCTCCCCAATTGACATCAATGTAAAAGGTTTTAGCAACTAACTTCACTACATCAAACTCTATAACAACTGATTCTTACTTAGTTCAAGTGTCAAAAGAAATTGTTCAAAACAAAATCCAACAAGATTCCTAGATGACTCTATCCATCATAGATACTCCCCCATATAGGAAGCATCAACATTCAGAAGAAAAAAAACAATGGTTCTCTATTATACTGGACTGATACACTCTTGCATCATCTATTGTGATGTAGGAAGGGGCATAACCCCTATCATACCTCACAAATAATAAAAAGTCCCTTTGCGAAGAGGCTTACTGAATATATTTGCAATCTACTCTTTTTTGCTCACATAATCCAATCTAATTTCCTTATCTGTAACTTTCTCTCTCAACATGTGATACTTGATAGAAATGTGCTTAGTCTTCAAATGCAACACTAGATTCTTAAAAATATTTACTATGCTTGTGTTGTCACGATGTATGACAATAGGTTCACTAATTTCTATCCTTATGTCCTTCAACATATGCTTCATCAAAACAACTTGATTGCAATTTTTTGCTATTACAACACATTCTACTTGTGTTGTACTTTGTGATGTACAATCCTACTTCTTGCTTAACCAAGAAACCAACCTTCTTCCAAGAAAGAAGGCTCCACCACTTATGTTCTTTCTATAATCCATACTACCTGCCTAATCAGCATCAATATAAGCACTTAGAGTAAAATTATTAGATTTTTCATACCACAATCCAAACTCTGATGTTCCTTTTAGATATCTAAATATCATTTTGACTGGTGCATAATGTGCTTCTTTGGGATCATCTTGAAATCTTGCAACAATTCCAACTACATTTTCTATATTTGGCCTTGTGTGAGTTAGATATTGCAATCCTTTACTCATAGTTTTGTACTCCTTCTACTCAATAGTAGGTGTCTCATCCTTTGAAGATAACTTATGTCCAGTTACCATAGGTGTTCCAATGGGTTTGCATGTTTCCAAACGAAACCTTTTCAGTAAATTCTTCAAGTACTTGGTTTTAGACATAAGGATTCTTTATTTATTCTATATAATCTACAATCCTAGAAAATATTTCATTTCTCCCATCATACTCATTTCAAATTCTTTCTTCATCTCTTCTGCAAACTTCTCACATTCCTCATCATTTCCTTCAAATATGATATCATCAACAAATATTACCAAAATCATCAAACCATCATTAATTTCTTTCCAATATAGATTACTATCTACCATACCTTTGCTATATCCAAAATTTGTCAAATGCTTGTCCAACCTCCCATACTAGGTTCTGGGTGCTTGCTTCAAGCTATACAATGCTATCTTTAGTTTGCATACTATATCCTTATCATCTGTCAAAAGAGAACCTTTAGGTTTCTCAATGTACACATCTTCTTCTTCAAGTTGTCCATTTAAAAAAGTTGACTTGACATCCATCTAATACACATTGAATTTCTTTTGTGCTACATAGGCTAAGAATAATCTTACTACTTCTATTCTAGCCACTATATCATATGTCTTATCATAGTCTATTACTTTATGCTATGAGTAACCTTTATATACCAATCTTTCCTTGTTCCTTATAACTTCACCTTGCTCATTGATCTTGTTCCTAAATACCCATTTTGGTCCTATCACATTCTTGTCTACTGGTCTGGGGATCAATTCGTATGTCTCATTCTTTACTATCTAATCCAATTCCTCTTTCATAGCTTGTTTCCAAAAGTCATCTTTACATGTTTCATCTACATTCTTAGGTTTAACTTGAGATATCAAACATAGTTCTTCATTGACTCTGCTTTTGATGATCTGCTTGGATGGGTGATTCTTTATCATATTCTTTCCCAAAGTAGGAGTTACTCTCTCAACTCTTGGCTCTATTGAATGTTCTAAGCTTTATTCCTACCTTGGCTCTCCTTCATTCTACAAATCATTTTTAGTCTCAAGAAATACTTCATCATTCCTTGGCTTAGTAACAACATCATCTCTAAATAGTAATCAACTATTCTTTATTGTATCTTGAATTTCTCATCAATTCTCACATTTGCACTTTCCATAATAGTCTTAGTTCCAATAGTATAGCATCTATAAGCATTTATTTTCAATGAATAACAAAGAAACATACCTTCATCACTTCTAGCATCAAACTTACCAATATCATCATCTCTTTTTTTATAGCACTTACTCCCAAAAATTCTAAAATACTTAACTGTGGGTGAGTGACCAAACCATAGTTCATAAGGGGCCTTGTTTATGTCTTTCTCAACTTGCACTCTGTTCATAGTGTAGACTGTTGTAATCATAGCTTCTCTCCAAAACATCTTGGATACATCATTCTCAACTAACATAGCTCTTGCTTCTCCTATAATTGATATGTTCCTTCTTTCTACAATGCCTTTCTATTCAGGGGTTCTCAAAGCTAATAACTATCTTTTTATTCCATTTTCTTGACAAAACATTGTGAAATCATTTGAAGTAAATTGTCATCCTCTATCTAATCTTAAACATTTAATATTCATACCAGATTCATTCTCAACTCTATTCTCGAATATCTTAAACTTATCAAATGCCTCAGATTTCTCTTTAAGAAATGCAACCCACATCATTCTAGAAAAGTCATCAACTAGAATCATAAAATACCTTTCACTATAGAATCATTTAGTCTTTTTAGGACCACTAAGATCTATGTGTACAATCTCCAAATTTTCTATAGTAGTAAACTTCTTGCAGGGAAAAGAAGTTATGTTATGCTTTGCCAACACACACTACTTGCAAATTGTGTTAGTAGGCTTTAGAATCTTAGGCAAATCTATGACTACAAACATACTAGTAGTATTCATAGCACTATCAAAGTTTATATGAAAAATTCTTTTATGCCATACCAAATTTCATCTACCTTAGCAACCAAACATTTCATTTCAATAGGATTCAACTAAAATACACTACCTCTAGATTTGGTTCCTATTCCAATTACCTTTCCATCTTTGTCTCTAATCATTCATGTCTTTTTTATGAACTACAACTAATAACCTTTGTCTAGTAGTTTTCCAACACTCAAAAGATTGTGCTTCAAACCATCAATAAAATATACATCCTCAATGTTAGTTTTACCATCAAGAGTTATAGATCTAATACCTTTAACTTGGCATGATGCATTGTTTCCAACTCTAACAATGCCTCCATCCTGGCTCTTGAATTCAAAAAAATTGATCATATCATCAGTCATATGATGTAAAAAATCATTATCAATTATCCAATTGGATTTCTTATCAACTTGTGAGACCAATTCTACTTGTTCTAGACTTTCTTCTTTAATTGCCACAAATCCTATTTCATCATCACTAGCACTTACTGCTTATTCATCAGAATCATTTTCTTCATTTGCATACAAACACTCTTTGTATTTTCTAGGTTTGTAATTTCCTTTATAATTTTTCTCTCTTTAAGGATACTTAGATGCATAATGACCATATTCATCACAAGTCTAACATTTAAATATTTTCTTACCTCCTTTTTCTCTTCTCACTAGAAGGGCTACTCATTCAGTCTTTCTGTCCTCCTCAGATTTGCTACTGCTAGTGAAATCTCCTCTAGCACTTTTTCTCCTTCATAAGATAGGTCAAATATTCAAGGCATGAGAGCTATTTCCTGGTCAATTCTCTAGACCATCTAAGCTCATTCTCGACTACTTCAAGTCTTCCAAGAAATTTCTCCTTTGTGAAATCTTTGGTACAAGTTTCCAAATACTTTTAAACAATGATTGTCTTCACTAATTTTGTCAAGATCCAATATCCCAGACCCATACACAACAGACGTGTCTTCATCCTTTCTTTCCTACTGTCATAATTTTTTCCATCAATCTTCAAACTATCTTTCCTAAACATGCTCACCATGGATCTCCCAAATTTGTTAAACTTTATCTTCAAGGACCTGATGCTCTGATACTAGTTGTTAGAAACAATAGTCCACCAAGATAACTAAAGAGTGGGGGTGAACTAGTTATCCAACAATTAAAACATTTGTCTTCTTTAATAATACTTAACCATTCAACCAAAGTAAACATCAACCATAATAAGATGCACATATATAATTACACATGATATGTTGAGTAGGGAAACCCTTGATTAGAGGGAAAACCTCAGTGGGAATGATTCTCACAAGATGATGTACTAATATAAATATTCCTTGTTAGAGGATGGACCCTGTTAGGTGTCTATTACAATATTTATTACATAGAGTCCCTGTTAGGAGACTCTGAATCCCTATTAGGAGATTCCAACCCTATTAGGAGTTTTGTCAACCCTGTTAGAAGTTGTAGTACAATGTATGCAAGAAGAGCCCACTACCCAAACATGCAATTTCAACTACAAGAAAAGTTCATTGCTCAAACATGCAATTTACTATTATGTTCTTTCCTTTGTTATGTGAACCAAACCAAACACTATCAAACCTTGTAGACTAGGTCATGAATCTCAGATCCAAATATCAAATCTTTGATCACTCAACAAAACCTTGGCAATGGAATTTCCTTCACTTCTGCTCTGCTCTACTCAACTTTGTATTCCTCTCTTACTACTTCTTAAAATCACTTCTCCATATCTTATCTATATCTCATGATAAAGGAAAATTTCCTTCCTTTATACTGAGTCCATAGAACAATTCCCTAAGTTAGCTATTAAACCTTCTCAATTAATCAGTATAGGACCACATTAAGAACACGTTATACTTAGCAATAACATTAATCTTTTGCCTTGAAACTTGAAATTTTTTCCAAACATGCAATATTATGATGAACAATCTTAGCCATGTCATCACCAACATGTCTTCTACACATCCTCAACCTTGATTCTCGAGATAACAACTCTACTAAGAGATATAACAACCTTACTAGAATATGCCTGTGTAAACTCTATCTTAGAACAGACATCACCAAAGCTTACATAATTTCTCCCAAACTTATAATTTATTCTCCTAACATTAAGTGCATATACTAGATACTTAGACATATCTTCCATAACCTTAGATAGTTAGAATACTCAACTAGCGATTCATACCAACTTGATCTTTCCACTATTCTTCTATGAGATACCATAGAAAATTGCTATGCTAACATCAATGAGAAACTCAGTCATGAATGTAACATATCATCATAGTAACTATTATAATTCTTTAGAATAACTGAGGGGGGGTGAATTAGTTATCCAAGGTCCAATGTCACTTTTTCTCCAAATCCTTCATAGCACATAATTGAAACTATCATGCATGTAATTTGAACATTTAAACAACTATCAAAAGTAAACATGCATCACACCATAACAATAAGAATTTGATAACCCAGAAACCCTCCAGGAATAAGAAGGTAAAATTGGAGTGGGGATGATACCCAAAAAAATAACTGCACAATTGATTTCAACCACTTCTGATGGTCTACCTTGTTAAAGGCCTACCCTGTTAAAGGCTACAACAAATTGTTAAATGTGACCTTGTTAGAGGATTTCGCCATACTGTTAGGAATGGGCCTGGTTAAAGGACTTTGGAACATTCACTTGGAATGTCACCCTATTAAAGGATTTATAACATGGCTATTAAACCAACCTAAGTCCATAGGATTTATCTTAACTGTTACAATTGCTAGAGAGTAACAACAATGGCTTTTGATCTGATACAACTTACAACATATCTTGTAGATTACATATCACACTTTAGTTCAATCCTTTTCTTGGCTTTAATCACTTTGGCTTTGATAGCTTGTCTTCCTCTCAAGCTTCATCTCCTTGAGTCTTCTTACTCATCATAACAATGCAATCGTTATTGTTATCATCTATCAAAATAGAGTTTCTGTTCTTTCTTCCCCCTTAGCACCTTCTTCAGCACTTCATGCCTTCATGCTTAATCACCACTTTGCTTTGTGACCTTATGACTCCTTAAATAGAAATCTAGAATATCTTTCTCGCTCGATTCTCCCTCTCCAACTTTAGGGTTTCAATGGATCAGGTAAGATGCAATGTATCTATCCCATATCTTGCTCTTATCTAGAAACTTCATCTAGAATCCAATTGTATTTGTCCAGAATGATTTACATAGTGTTCAGTGCCACTAGCTCATCATTCTTATCTTCTATCTGATTCACAGAATTCTAGATAACTACCATGTCAGCTCAGATCAGGTGAATCTTTGATTTTCAAAATAATGCAGCAACTCAGCATTATTGATTTATTGATGCTCGGCACCTGAAGAAATTTTGTGAAACTCGGCTCTTAAAATTCACTTGGCACTTCAATATCACTTGGCACTTATACCTTGCTCAACACTTGAAAACTTACTTAGAACCTATTTCTTTTCTGCTACTCGGCACCTAATCTTCACTTGGCATTCACTAAGTTGAACTTTTCTCAGCTTCAACTAAATTTTTTTTCAGCACTAACTAGCTTGTTCAGCTCTTGATCTTTGATATGTCTTGGTGTGTCTATCCTCTGTGTCTTAGAGTATGTCATCAAAACACTATTTCATCAATGGCTTAGCTATTCCTTATACTTCATTACAATATCATAACTTCAACCTTTCTCTAAGTACTCTAGTTACATCTTTTTGATTAACACCTCCTTGTTAATCAACTATTTGAACTTTTCAATCATTCATGAGTTTTTCAATCATTTCCAACAATCTCCCTCTTTGGCATTGATGGCAAACCAAACTGATCACTTGATCAACTTAGTTACTACATTTTCCTTCCTTCTTGTCTGCTGCATCCTTTACTACCGATCTCATATATCTCCATATCTTTACCTTTCAGTTTCCCTCTTTCATATATATCTCCCTCTTACTTTGTATTGATGATTAGTTTCCTGAATATATCTCCCTCTTTGACATAAATTACAAAGATGTAACATCTTTAACATGAAAAATATAAGCTTTGCCTCTCATATTGTCTCCCTCTATCACCATGCTTGTGACTGATTTGGAATTCCTACTCTTGCTATCATCCTCTGCATCATTCTTCTGATATTTCAATGATTTGTTCCTATTGATTTAGGGCAGCTTCTTTGTTTCTTTAAACTGCTTGAGTTAGGGGCATTACCTCCAACTTGCCTCTAAGATATTCATAAGCATCCTTGGGCAATGGTTTGGTGAAGATATCTATAGTTTGTTCCTTTGTGTGAATGTACTCCATATTTACTTGTTTGTCTTCTACCAATTCTCTAACATAGTGATACTTGATTGCAATATGCTTTGTTTTTGCATGCATTACTGGATTCTTGGATATGTTTATAGCACTTGTATTATCACAATATAATATCATAGGTTTGGTTACCTCTTCTTTTATTCCTTGCAATAAATGTGTGAGCCACACAATGTTTGTGCAGTTGACTATTGCTGCCAAATATTCTGATTCTGCAGTAGACTGAGATGTGCATGTTTGCTTCTTTCTAGTCCAAGTAACTAGTCTTTTACCTAAAAATAGTGCTCTGCCACTTGTGCTTTTTCTGTCATCAATGTTGCCTCCCCAATCTGCATCTATGTATGCATTGAGCTCAAACTTTTCATTCTTTTTATAATATAGGCCAAAGTCATCAGTTCCTTTGAGATACCTCATTATTCTTTTTACTACTATGAGATGGTTCTCTTTAGGATTAGCAGAGAATCTAGCCACTATTCCAACTGCTAATACTATGTCTGGTCTATTATGTACAACATACTATAATTTTCAAATCATGGATCTGTACATTTTTTGATTAATTTTAGCTGATACATCATTTTTGGATAGCTTATGTCCTATTGCCATTGGTGTGCTGACTGGTTTGGAGTCTTCCAGTCCAAACATTTTAAGTATCTCTTTGATGTACTTTGATTGTGTCATAAATATACCATGTTTTATTTGATGTACTTGCAAACCAACAAAAAATTTGATTTCTCCAAACATAGACATCTCAAACTCGAGTTTCATTTTGTCTGCAAAACTTTTTCAAAGCACTTCCTTTCCTCCAAACACTATGTCATCCACAAAGATTTTAGATACAATAATATCCTTTCCTTCTTTTGATTTGATGTACATGTTGCTATTATCATTAGTTCTTTCAAATCCTATTTGCACTAGATACTTGTGATGTCTCTCATACCATGCTCTAGGTGCTTGTTTCAGACCATAGAGTGCTTTATGTAGTTTACAAACCATATCCATGTTGTTCTTATCAAAAAATCCCTCTAGTTGTTTGATATAGACTTCCTCTTCCAATATACCATTCAAAAAAGTAGACTTTACATCCATTTGATAGACTTTAAAACCTTTATATGTAGCATATGCAAGTAAATTTCTTACTCCTTCAATTCTCATAATAGGGGAAAATGTTTCCCCATAGTCTAATCCTTCCTCCCGAGCATAACCCTTACATACTAGTTTGGCTTTGTTTCTAGTAATCTCACCATTCTCATCTAGTTTGTTTCTGAATACCGACTTGGTGCCAATCACATTCTTGTCAACTGGTCTGGAAACTAAACTCCAAGTTTTGTTCTTCTTTATTTGATCAATCTCTTCTTCCATAGCTTTATACCAGTCACCATCTTGTAATGCATCATACACTGTATTACGTTCAAATTTTCTTAAAAGACATGATTCATTTCTTAGTCTATTCCTTGTCATTGTTCTTGCATCTTTGTCACCAATTATCTATTCAGCAGGGTAATGCCTCTTCACATATTTGGACAACCTTGGTTCTATCCTTGTTTCCATATTTGATCTTTCAGATTCAGGATCACTATGCACTTCGTTGTTAGGTAGTTCTACATCTCTGTCATGTGTACTGATTTCAAAGTTAGAATGAGTATTTCCTTCATTCTGCAACTCAACTTCTGAATGCAGCTCGGCATTCATTGGTTATGACTTGGCTAAAACTGAAACTTGTTGTTGAATCCCAATTTGGTTGATAGTACCTTCGTCAATAGGCATTCCTTCATAAGAATAGACAAAGGTTTTGTATCATCCATTCTCTTTGGTTTTTCAACTTGGACATCTGCATGCTCATCAAATTTTACATTTGCACTTTCCACAATTTGTTTAGTGTTAGTATTTAAACACTTATATGCTTTACTTCTAGTGGAGTAACCAAGAAATATGCCTTTATCACTTTCTACATCAAATTTTCCATTTCTAGCATCTTTAAGGATAAAGCATTTGCAACCAAATACTTTGAAATGCTTTACATAGGCTGAGTTACCATACCATAATTCAAAAGGTGTTGCACTTGTACCTTTCTTGACTTGTACTGAGTTCAGTGTATGAACAACCACACTTACAACTTCTCTCCAATATTTTAGGGCAACAGTCTTTTCAATCATTAATGTTCTGGCACATTCAATCACAGATCTATTTTTTCTCTCAACAATTCCATTCTGTGGGGGAGTTCTAGGAGTTGATGTTTGTCTCTTGATTCCTTTGTCATTGCAAAATATCTCAAATTCATTTGATGTGAATTCACCACGTCTTTCTGATCTCAAGCATTTCAAACTCTTTCTTGTTTCTTTTCCAACTCTAGGCACATACCACTTAAACATTTGAAAAGCATCATATTTTTGTTTTAAGAACATAACAGTCATCATCCTAGAATAGTCATCAACAAACAACATTATATGTTTATCTCCTTTGTAGCTCTATACTTCTATTGGAGCACTTAAGTCAGTATGAACTAACTAAAGTACTTCTTTAGATGTATAGTTTTTACTTTTGAAACTTGACTTGGTCATCTTTCCTAACTAACATTGTTTGCACATGATATTGTCAGGTTTCTTCAGTTTAGGTAAACCTCTGACTTTCTTCATTTTACTGATATTGATTAGATTATCAAAGTTGACATGACATAGCCTTCTATGCCATAACCACACATCATCAAATTTTGCAATAAGACAAGAAGTATTTTCTAGATCAAGATAAAATAGATTACTTCTTGTTTGATCTCCTTTTCCTATCAATCTACCATCAGTATCATAGATTTTTGCAGTTTTATTTCCAAATTCTACTTTGCACCCTACATTGCCTAACTGTAAGACACTTAGCAAATCATAGTTTAGTCCTTCAACATAGTATGTATTATCACATGAAATTTTCTCTGTAAGGTTAATGGAACCTTTTCCTTTGATTTGACATGGAGCACCATTACCAAATCTAACACTATTTCCATCATACTGAGTAAAGTTAAGAAAATTACTTTTGTCTCCTGTCATGTGATGTGAGCATCTGTTATCTATGATCCATCTGTCATTCTTGTTCATACATATTACGAGTGTTGTAGGCTCTTCTTCATCAGATTGGTCCTTTATGGCTATGTAGACAACTTTATTGTCATTATCATTAGAATTTTCTTCAAAAATATAGCACTTCTTGCATTTATCTTTGTAATCTCTCTTATCATCTTCTCTTCTATTTTTTGTACTTGTTGCCTTCCTTTTATTCCTTTTTTTGTGTACACCTTGCAACAATATGTCCTACTTCATTGCAATTGAAACAAATGATAGGTAGCTTACCTTTGAATTTTCCTTTGCCTCTATGAGATCTTCTGGCTAGTAATGCTTCTAATTGTTTCACATCTTCGTCATCAGTGCTACTATCACTGGATACATCTTTCATCTTTCTTCTTCCCTTCTTTGATTTCACTTGATCAACATCTTTTAGTGATATTTTGGCCTTGAAAGAAAATTCAACATTCTCAAGTCTATAGTTGTCAAAGTTAGATAACTCAAATGTAGTGAGTCTAACCACTATACCTTCAAAACTTAGATTGTTTCCTGGCACACATCTTAGCTCTTGTATAGCTGATACTCTAATAGCATAGATAGGGAGCAAGGTTCTTGAAAAATTACTATTAATAATATCATCATCTAATTGACCATTCAAACATCTTATTGCACTTACCACTTCCTTTATTCTAGAGGCATACTGAACAACATTCTCACTTTCTTCCATTTTCATATCATCAAACTTTCCTCTGAGGCTTTCTCTTTTTTCTCTTTGGACATTCTAATCTCCTCCATAAATCTTTGATAGGGCTTTCCACATTTTGAATGTGGTGTCACATCCTTTGATATCATCAAATTCAACATAGTTGAGTGTAGAAGAAATTTCCAACATTGTCTGATTGTGTTCTTGTTTGTTTTTCAAATCTTCTACAATAAGAGTACCAGTTGGATCAACATGTTTAGTAACAATTGAATTTTGGGCATAATCTCCTATGGATCCAAGATGTAGCTTCATCAAGCTTTTCCATGCAACAAAGTTGTCTTTTTTGAGCTTGGGAACTTCTCTTTTAGGCATTTTGATATTTTCTACTTCTAGTCCCTTTAAACTAAGTCAGCAACTAGGTTCTAATACCAATTGTTATAATTCTTTAGAATAACTGAAAGGGGGGGTGAATCAGTTATCCAAGGTCCAATGCCACTTTTTCTCCAAATCCTTAATAGCACACAACTGAAACTATCATGCATGTAATTTGAACATTTAAACAACTATGAAAAGTAAACATGCATCACACCATAACACTAAGAAATTGATAACCCAAAAACCTTCCAGGAATAAGAAGGTAAAATTGGAGTGGAGATGATACCCACAAAAATAACTAGGCAATTGATTTCAACCACTTCTGATGGCCTGTCTTGTTAAAGGCTACAACACATTGTTAAATGTGACCTTGTTAGAGGATTTCACCATACTATTAGGAATGGGCCTGGTTAAAGGACTTTGGAACATTCACTTGGAATGTCACCCTGTTAAAGGATTTATAACATGGCTATTAAACCAACCTAAGTCCATAGGATTTATCTTAATTGTTACAATTTCTAGAGAGTAACAACAATGGCTTTTGATCTGATACAACTTACAACATATCTTGCAGATTACAGATCACACTTTAGTTCAATCCTTTGCTTGGTTTTAATCACTTTGGCTCTGATAGCTTGTCTTCCTCTCAAGCTTCATCTCCTTGAGTCTTCTTACTCATTATACAAATGCAATCATCCTTTTGATTATCTATCAAAATAGATTTTCTATGCTTTCTTCCCCCTTAGCACCTTCTTTAGCACTTCATTCCTTCATGCTTGACCACCACTTTGCTTCATGACCTTATGACTCCTTAAATAGAAATCTAGAATATATTTCCCACTCGATTTTTCCTCTCCAACTTTAGGGTTTCAATGGATTAGGTAAGATAAAATGTATCTATCCCATATCTTGCTCTTATCTAGAAACTTCATCTAGAATCCAATTGTATTTGTCAAGAAAAATTTACATAGTGTTCTATGCCACCAGCTCATCATTCTTAACTTCTATTTGATTCATAGAATTTTAGATAACTACCATGTCAGCTCAGATCTGGTAAATCTTCTATTTTCAAAATAATGCAGCAACTCAACATTATTGATTTATTGATGCTTGGCACTTGAAATTTTTTTGTGAAACTCGGCTCTTGAAATTCACTCAGCACTTCAATATCACTCGGCACTTATATCTTTCTTGGCACTTGAAAACTTACTCGGCACTTCAATATCACTCGACACTTATATCTTTCTTGGCACTTGAAAACTTACTTGGCACTTGAAAACTTACTCAGCACCTATTTCTTTTCTTCTACTCGGCACCTGATCTTCACTCGACACTTGAAGACTGCTCGACACTCACTAAGTTGAACTTTGCTCAGCTTCAACTAAAAATCAGTTCAGCACCAACTAGCTTGTTCGATTCTTGATCTTTGATATGTCTTGGTGTGTCCATCCTCTATGTCTTAGAGTATGTCATCAATACACTATTTCATCAATGGCTTAGCTATTCCTTATACTTCATTACAATATCATAATTTCAACCTTTCTCTAGGTACTCTAGTTACATCTTTTTTATTGCCACCTCCTTGTCAATCAACTAATTGATAGTATTTGGATCACTAAAGCATTTTTCATTCCTACAATTAGCAAGTTTGACATCAATGACAAAACAATAATTGAAAAAATTGTTTACTAGTTCCATTACTCTTCATTCATGAGCTTTTCAATCATTTCCAACAAGTAACATATCTACAATACTCCCCCATAGGAATATCATCAACATTCATGCTTCCAAAAATCTCTCAACAGTGCCTAATGTCCTTGATTATTTCACTTGTGACAGTTACCAATGAATTTCTTCTTAAAGTTTTGATTTGCATTGTTTCTTCTACAAACATTTGTTATGTGACCTATCTTTCCACAATTATGACAAGTAGGTTTGCAGTTCTTACCTTTGTTACTTCTTTGTTCACCACTTTTAGATGATTCTCCTTCTTCATTATTGGTGTAACCCAATCCAGTAGTATCACTATTAGATCTAGGACATCTCATTAATTTCTCAAAGTACTTGATGGCTTCACTAGGTCTGTTGAAACTTTCAGCAAATTCTTTTTCTCTTTTTAGATCATTTCTCTGTTGTTTATTCTACAATTTCAGCGTTATGATTTCAATATCATATCCATTAAATTCATGATTGGAAATCATCATATGATTCAATTTGTCTAGTTGCATGTGAGCAATCCTATTCACCTTTGATGTCTTCTCTTCCAGTCTATTGTGAGTATCCTTTTTTTCATCTTCGATCATGATTTGTCTTCTTTAACTTTATTTTTCTACTTAGTCACCTCACATAGTAATATTGATTGGACTTCTTGTTCTCTCTTAAGATTTTTGACCTCTTTACTTGGGGCACCATTCTTTTCCATTAGATCTGCAATTGATACATCAAATTCACTTGAGTTTCATCTACAAACAATTCATTAGTGTCAATCTCTTGATAATGTGCGTCATTCTCTTCATTACTTATGTCTTTCCTTCTCTTTAATGAGTGCTTCAACTTATCTCTTCCTTCATTCATCTAATGTAGGGCAAGCTAGATTTCAATCTTCTAGTTATCAATAACCTCTCCCAACTTTTGAACTTTCATTTTCAATATCTTTCCTCAAAGCTATAAAGCTTTCCTTTCTAGAGAACCAAAGCTCTAATATATGTTTTTGTTGTATATGAGCAATGTTAGTATGCTAATAGAAACCAAATTTAAATAAAGATTCTACAAACTAAAAAAAATTCATAAACTTCAAGATAGACTAAGATGAGCTCTCAATTGAGAATATGAGCCATTAATGGGCTCTCTCAATGAGAAGCTCTCTTGTTGAGTAGCTTTGTCTAAATAGATAGGATGTATGCTCAAGCTTTATGCTTCAAAAAGGGCTTCAAATGGAGTTGGAATATGGGTGTGAGTATATGGTTTTGATGTAAAATGGCTTCTCAAAATGGCATGATGACTTTACTTCATGGATTGTGTTATTTTGCAAAGGGGAAGGATCCAATTTATAGGCAAGAGGCTTGAGGGATCAAGGGCTAGGATGCAAGGATGGGAAAAAGCTCATGGAGGGATCAGATTGCATGAGAGGAGAGCACATGGATTGTGCTTCCTTACAACCAATCAAGGAGTGACACATGTCACATGGTGAGAGGATGGAGAAAAGGGGAAGGATGAGTCAACAAAGGAGTCTCAAGGAATAAAATCTTCATAAAGACCCTCATAATGGCTTGTAAGAGCAATAAAAGGGCTTGGAAGAGTCATTTATGGCCTAGTGGGCTTCATAAAGTTTTATGGTTGAGATATTTTGAAGGAGATGAGAGGAATTTCGACTTGGGCTTGATTAGGAAGGATTTAAGCTTGCTTAGGATTGTGCAAATGATTAGAGGATTGATTAGGATGGTTTAGGATTAGCTTAGGGATAGGCAAGTGGATGGCATTTAATGAGGGTGGGTGAAGGAGGAGATATTTGTTAACTTTGGCTTGGGTTAGTAAGTTTTAACCCATGTTTAGGGAATGTGACAAGGTTAGGAGGGGATTAGGATTAGGGTTAAAGACATCTTCTAGAAGAGTCTAGGCTTTGGATGAGGATGAAGACTTTCTGGAAGAGTCTAGAATTTCCTAGGATGAGGATGAAGACTTTCTAGAAGAGTCTAGAACTTCTTAGCATGAGGATAAATTAGATTTTTAGGAAATAAATAAAGTTTTATTTATTTCAAGGGTTTGGATTAAAGAGATATTTATTAAAACTTTTTTAATAAACATGAGGATTAATATTTAATCTTAATTAAATATTTTGAGTTGGGATTAGGGATAGGAAATGATGGGATTAGCCTTTAATTAAAATTAAAGAAGGATTAGAAGATTTTGGAAGAGGTTAGTGGTCTTAAGGAAATTGGCCAAGTTTTGGGCAAAAAATAAATTTTTTATTTATTTTGGGTTTTTTGGTCAATTTATTAATTAAATAATTAATAAATAAGGAAATAATGTTTAAATAAGATTTAAACATAAATATTTTTAATTAAGATAAAGGGATTTAATGGCATAAAAATAAATAAATTAAATAATTAATAAATGATGATGTCATTAAGAACCTTTTTTCAAAAAATAAAAATATTATTTTCTAAAGGATTTTTTGGTGTCTATAGTTGTTTCACAACACATGCCCGAATTATTCTAGAAATGGGCAACCCCTAGTAATTTTTTTTGCTTTCCTAGAGCCCTAGTCTAGCATTTGAGTCATTTTTTTGAACTCTACCTAGAGTCCAAGTCAAGCCATAGCCCTTCAATTGAGAAGCCTAAGTGCCAAAATTGAGGAATTTTGTTATAAAGGTGATTTATGTGTGAAGGAGTGCACTAACACACCTAGCACACAAGCACACCTCTCCTAGGTGTGCTAGTGTGCTAAATGTACTAGGGCACATGTGCTTTCCTTTGGAGGTGTGCACATGTGTAGGTGCACACATCCAAAGGGTGTGCATGACCTTGGGTCTATAAATACTCAAGGCCATAACCCTTCCCTTCACTCATTATCTCCTTCAAAGCATCAATGGGTGCACCTCCGCACCTTTAGAGGTATGCCAAATATCTCCAACCTACACACACAAAACTAAGTAAAAAAATAAAGGTGTGCATATGCACACCTAACCAAGGTGCACATGTGTGCACCTTTTGAAAGAAAAACACCTAAAAAAATAAGCAATGGTGTAGATGTGCACCTTGGAAAGGTGTGTATCTGTGCACTATTACTCTTCCCTTAACGATAGACTATATAAGGTGCATATGCACACCCCATAAAGGTGTGGATGTATGAACCCTTAGCCTTGTGAAATTACTTATCTGCCCACTTAAGCACATGAAAAGATGAATGTGTGTAGTAGCACACGCACACATCTATGCACTCCACAAGGGTGTGAACCTATGCAAGTGCATGCATAATAACCTTCTAAGGCTTATTTAGTGCACCTAGGACACCTATAAAGGTTCAAAATGCATGTCAAATTGCATTTTGGAGCTTAAAAGGGGGTTTTTGAGTGGTTTGTTAGGGTTCTAGTGTTTTGGATATGATAGTAGTAATTAGGGTTTTTTAGGGGTTGAATTTCAACTTCTTGGACTAATGTGTTTTATTTTTTGCGAATAAAATGGCTTCCTCATCATCCTCACTTGTAGAGAAGATGTCTCCAAAACTAGTTGTTTTCAAGTTTGAAGGTGTACTAAAGAAATCATGCTTTTAGGATGCACATTTAGAGATTATAGATACTGAGTTGAGATACATAGTTTGGAATGTATTCTTGGTACTCTTCACTAAACCTAAAGAGAGGTCTCTAATGGTCTTGACACTTATAAGACTAGGGTTGGTCAATTTGGCATCACATCCAACATCAGTACAATATTTAGAGCTTGTAATGGAATTAGCAAAAAACTATATGTCAATAGAAAGAGTGGTCAAGAGTATCACAAGAGAGATCATCTTAGACCTAAGACCAATGAACATTAAGAAAATTTTCCATCTCCCAAGAGCCGATCAATATGTTAAAATAACCTATCATCAAGAAGAAAAATAGTATAGGGATAATGAAAAGGAGGTTACAGAGATCATACAACCATCATTTTTTATGGATAGGACACCCTTGGGAAGAAGAGCAAGAAAGGTAGATATGACTAGAGCGTATATGAAGGATGGCATCGGATACTCCATTGTGTTTCTGAACAAAGTCATGTGTCTACCAATAGCTAGACATCTCAAAATTTGAATGGTACATTTAATAAAGACCATCAAAATGACCAAAATTCCAGTTGATTGGGCCACAATACTAAGGGAAAACTTAGATGAGAAGTTTGTAGGAGTCAAAGTTGACCCCAAGTTTTACATGACATTATACCTGGTGCATTTACTGATGGCAAGGACAATTGACTATCCAATATTGTACAAGAAGGGAAGCGTGCAAGATGCCAATGCTTGGCCCTATGTTGTATCCCCTCAATTGGTGAAGAAGAAGCTCTTAGATCAGAGAAAATAATTCTAGATAGTAAATGATGCCTTCATATTTGAAATCATCCATTTCATGGATGGTGGTTATGCCAAAAGGATGTCAGTAGAGGCAGCAACAAGGATTGTAGAAATCAAGACCTACTACATGTAGTTCAAGACATTCACTTACCTAAGGGTATTGGGTACAACTATGAATCCAAAGAAACTCCCAAGATATCCATCGAATAGGCTCATCTTATTGAAAATTGCAAAAGAAATCTCATTTGCATATGACAGAGTGAGGAGACAACATAAGAAGACCTGGGTATGGCCCATTACTATAGGTCCATTTGAAGTAAAGTAGAAGAAAGATATCATGACCTTTGGTGTAGAATGGGATCAATATCCCTTGGAAGATTACAACTCCCCTCATCCATATTTTGATAATATTGGTAGAGTTCAACATTTGGTAGGAAAGAAATTTGTTCATGAAGATGTCGTAGAAGATCATTGGATGAACATGATAGATGACTATGATTTCTAAATTAGGGATTATTGTAGGATGACTCTATATCTAATAGAAAGAACCTTGAAGATAAAGATCCCACTATAGGCTTCCTAACAAGACACTTAAGAGGTCTTGGATCCCTTGTACAATCATGAAAAGATATTTGATAGGCCAATCATGAATGTAGAGATTGATAGGGAAGAGAATGTAGATATCAATCATAGGATGAGACATATAATCCAATTGACAAGGGACCGAATCAGGAAGCCCTTTAAGCTAGACCCAGTTCCTCGGAATATCACCTTCCAAGCTACAACATGCCTAGTAAAGGGTAAAGGTGTAAAAGTTAGAGTGCCATTATTCCCTACCCAATCTCTAGTTAGGACGGATAAGGTATATAAACAAGGGATTGGATTAGGAAGCCCTTTAAACCAGACCCAATTCCTTAGACTATCACGTTCTAAGCTACAACATGCCTAGGAAAGGGTAAAGGTGCAAAAGTAAGAGTGCCAACATTTCCTACCGAATCTCTAGTTAGGCCAAAAAAGGTATATAAACTTGACAAGGATGTTGGGTACTTTAGAGTGGACAAAGGGAAGAATAAAAGGAAAAGATATTCTCCTAAGTGAGTTGAGTCTAAAGCTAAAGAAACTCATGCCCAAGAGGTAGCTCAAGCACCTAAGAACAAAGAACCTCAAAATGAAGAAGCAACTCAAGCTTAGAATATTCCACAAGTGCCTCTACCAGAATAGGAACAAGAACAAGAACCAAAATAGGAAGCATAGGAGGTGTCACCACCTATACAAGAGGAAGAAGCCTCTCCCTCAGCTATTAAGAAAGCTGAAGTTAGACCTATGGTTAGAAGGACTAGACCTACTCCTCTAGTCCTAAAAACCATCCCTGAGGTAGATGAAGAAGATGAAGAAGATGAAGAAGGAAATCTCCCATTGAATCAAAAGACACACTTGGAAAGGGCTACCTAGGAAGAGAGAAGGAGAAGCTCCACCATTACATCGCTATCTATTCCTAGAAAATCTATTGAGGTTAAAAGTTCAAATGATGGGAAAAAAAAATGGATAGATCAGTAAGAGGGGTAGGGAACATATATTTTTAACATATCTAATTTCAACTTTATGCGAGTGGGAACTAAAATGGTGGATGATGAAAAATGAGATACACCCATGAACCAACCTTTGAGAGAGGATTGGAATCAAATGAAACCTCCACCAAAAGGATCTTTGGGTACCTCACCACCATCATTTAAAGATTTTCCATTTTTGGACAAAGGCTCATCCACTCCTCTCCCTCCTATTACTGAAGAAGAATGAGCAAGGTGTGAAGAAGAGCTAGAACAAAGGCTAGTTGATGAAGTATCAAAGGAAGGACATATACCTGAAGAACCTTAGCAAAATTCTTAGGATACAGAGGTGAGGAATTTGGATACTATAGATATAGGGACACCAAATTCAAATCTCTCTCTAAAGGAGAAGACTTTGGAAAGGAGGGATAAGAGAAAAGGACCTATATTGTAGTCCTTCTCTTTAGCCAAATATATGTCTGCTATGGGCACTACACCATCTCGGCTGAAGAGGGAGGTTAGAGTTTGACATAAGAGGTAGATGAACTTGAATGCATAGGAGAGTATGGATGCACTAGTAGAAGCCATCAAGAGATCTGAGCCACCCATGGGTGATTCACAAAAATTGACTTTCATAATGAAGAATTTTGATTAGGACTTACTTTCTCATATAGTCATTCCTCCTCCACATGTTAAGATTGAAGATTTTATTCCCAAGGACTATCAAATTAAATAAGTCCTCTCAAGAAAGCCTATAGTAGATACAGCTAAACTAATGATCACTATGAGTGTCAGGGAGGTGTTCAAGAATTTTGATGAAAATGAGAATGAATTGATAAAGCCATGCAAAGAGAACAAGCTACTAAGAGGAAATTTTCATGGAATTCTAGGTCCATTGGATCAATATCACCTAGAGGAGTGTCCAAGTTGATTCATTTTTGGGAGCATGTTAGCAATGGCCTGACAATTTTGAGCAAAAAGGTATAGAGATAATATAGGCTAATTTGAACCTATTGCATAATGTTCATTCTAATGTAGAGAAACTGGTATCTATAGTAGACTAGGATTTTGGTCTTATGGATGAGGTACATACCTGGGGAAAAGACTTTCAAGAAGTCCAAACCATAAAAGTTCAAAGGTATCATACACTCATAGAAGTGTATACAATAGATGAGATTGATAAACTTGAGGATTGGATTGAAAAGATAGCTATCAGAAAGTTACAAGGCCACTCTCAAGAGAAAAATTTCAATGTAGATAGGTATTATAATGCTATTTCCCTTGAAATTTTGGAAGATGAGTCAAATTTTAAGCTAAAGTTAGTGCAAGAAGTGGTTGAACAATTTCAAAGATATTAGGAAATCATTCAAGAGTGAAGAGGTATTGTTGAAACTTGATGGTAGACTTGATGATTTTGTTGAAACTTGAATGGATATTAGTAATTATTGGCAAATAGTTAGGCATAAATATGAGGCTTTAGATTTTTTGGAAGCTTTTGAAGTGATGAATATTGTAGAGAAATTAAAGAGTAAACATCCAAACATTGCTCTAATATAAAGGGGATAAAATCCTAGAAGCTAGAAATTTAGTTTTGACACTTGGGAAAATTTTGGATTTTTTTTGAACCTTCCACTAAGGTATGCTACTCCAAAGGTGTGCTACTCCAAAGGTGCACTACTCCAAAGGTGGGCTAGAAATTTTGAAGAAGTTAGAGGTGCGCTGACAGTAAACTACCAATTCCAAATTTAGAGCTTTCCATGCAACAAAAATGCATTTTGATGACAGTTTAACTCCTAGAAACTTCTAGTTTTATACCTCCTAGTGACTCCCAAATCCTCTTATATCTTACTTCTTCTTATCTACTACTTCTTTTAATTTTTTTAAGACATGCAAAGGCTCATGCACCCATTAATTAATATAAACAAGGGTGAAGTCCTACTTAGCACAATTTAGAGAGTTACTTTGTACATAAATAGATTTGTTTTGTTAGTTTAGAAGCATATGATTACATTTAGAGATCTCTCACTCTCAACACAAATTGAGGAGATGATTTCTTATAAATTCAAGAATGTAATATGTATTCAAGGCCATTATTTTGGTGCAGTAATATATGCTTTTTTTGCTCTCATTCTAAGTGTAATTATTCTTCTTAAAGTGTGTTATTTTTGTGGATTCTTGTTCATGATAATAATAGAGCCAATAGTTTTGTTATGTTTATTTGATTGTGTTATATTTTAGCTCTAGTGTTTGTCATGTGTTGATGAATTCCATTGATGTACAGAGTTGAAGAGATTACCATATTGTTCCTACATAGCTTCTCTTCTCTCATGAGCACAGTTTCTATAGCCTTGCAACTTCATAAGAAGTGAAACATATTTCAATTTTACTAAATTCCCATTGACGATTGCATTAGTAGATTTGAGGAAGTGTTGCTCCTACTTTCATTGGTTTTGAGCCTGATCTTTTTAACAATTTAACTTGTAGATGTGTTGTTACCATGGTTTATGTCTGTTAGGAATGTCCCTTTAATGATATTTTCTTTCATCTCTCATTACCTTATCTTTTTTATTTACTTTTCTAACCCTTGGTTAAATTATAAATTCATATAGTTGCATTGTTAGATTGCATTCATTTAGAAACAATAATTACCATTATTATATCTCTTTCTGTGGTTAATTTTGATACAAGTAGATTGATCATCTTATCTGAAATTGGTTCAAACGAAAAATTGCCTCCCTGTGAAAAAATGCATTTATCTTCAACTGAGTAAATTCTAGTAAGTCACAAGATCACCTAGAACCTTGGAGTTGAACCTAGATTAACTTTTCAAGTTAGGAGTTTGAAAGGATTCCTATCATTAAGCATTAGGAAAAATGACAGCTCAACAATAAAAATTGTTGGAAATACAATTGGGAAAATAAACTTTGAGAGGGGGGGGTGAATTTTTCCTTAAAAAATTTAACAATAAAATCATTCACCACACATCCATCTCAAAATTTGCATGTAAATTGAAATATCTAGCTAAACATATTCATCCATAGCATGAAAGCAAATAACATTGAACACATATATGACACAAGATATTTGGTTTCCTAGAAACCCTTTGATGAGAAGGTAAAACTAGGGTGGAGATAACACCCACAAATCTTCACTAGTGTAATAATAAAGTGTACACAATGAAGGCTACAATGTTTGATGATAAACTACGATCTACCCTATTCAAGGCTTACAAGATTGTTAGATCTCACCCTTTTAAATGATTTCAACACCTTGTTAGAAGTGTGCTTTATTAAAGGACTTAAACATAAAATGAAGTAAGCACCCTATTAAAGGATTTACAACAACCTTGTAGGACTACTCTGTTAAGAGATTTAACTGATTCACCTATTAGAATGTCTTAGCAATGATCCTATAGTTAGCACTCTACTGCTAGATAACAGATCACCTCTTTGCATGTATCCTTTATCCTCTTTGATTAGATGTATCAATTTTGTCCTCTCATCTCTTTCCTCTATTATTCTCTAACTAATTCTCCAAATGATTAATCAATTTATAACTCCTTAGCAACCATTAATGCTCTACATCTGCATGTAAACTTCTCTCTTCACTCCTTCCACAATCTCTTTCTTTTAAGGTTTGTCCTCCTTATGAAGACTTAGGTGACATAGGGTTAGATATGAATCAATGATTGTGATTCACCTATTTTTCTACTTAATCCATCATTTTAAATGATTGGTTACATGTACTGCATAAGGATCCTCAATATAGATTCATCCTTATCATCCAGAATCATAAAACATTTCTTAAGTTGGCTCAGAAGCTATTTACATAGATTTTATGCAATTAAAAATAACTATGTCCAAAACTATTTACTTGGCACTTAAAGTGTCTAATGCTCAAAATCCACTATATTTTCAATGTTATAACTTATCCTCTAAATGAATCAACATCCATTGATCACTTGGCATCTGAATCACTTAGCATCAACTGTCTACTTGGCACTTGAGCGACTTGACACTTACTAGTTACTCGACACATACCATTTGACAACTTATCTATTTCTAACACTAACATGAAATGCAAGATGCAAGCTAAAACAATCAAAATATGAAGAGTTGAAATCCTTCCTGCTTAGCTATGTGAGTTACTCTAGAGCATAAAAAAGCTAAGCTAGGAATGCCATAATGCAAGTAGAATGGGAGCTAAGCTAAAATGCAAGACTGCAAAAATGCTCCAAGTCTTCAAAGGTCCAAAGTCACCAAGAAAAGCTACAACAAAACTCTAGTAGAAATCATAAGGGTTGGAGAATGCATCTTTAGTTATCCATGTGAAAAGTATCTCACCTAATCAACATAAAAGATTGACTGTAAGAGGAAAAAAATATGTGGAGAAGAACCTAAAGTTATTTTGAATATAGAAGATTCCTCTTACATTGTAAATTGTGCATTCATGTGCAAAAAAAAATGCTTTTTCCTCTTATTTTTAAAGTAGTAGTAAAGCTTTATGTGTGCATGCTCATGATAAGGAAATTTTTGGGACTTTATTTTATTTAATAGGGAGAATTTTATTTCAATTGAATTAAATAATTAGGATAAGGTTGTCAGACCATAGGTTATAATCAAATAAATAGATTTTTGATGATTTTATTAAAGATAAGAAATATACAAATTATACAAAAAGGCTAGAAATGTGGCTCATAGTCCATATGACTATTTGTGGGTGATTACACTTTGACCCTTTTTTGTGAATGTGTAACTTTAATATTTAATTGATAGATAAGGTACTATTCATCAAAATAATAATTAGCATCAAGTGATTCATCCTAAATAGTGACATTATCAATAAAAGGATCATATCTATCAATAAAGAATACCATAGATGAGTGATCATGAATTAAAGTGAGGTCCACTAAGGGAGGAGGATTAAAAGAAGATATAGGACCATCCTTAATTAATGGATCCCCATAGTTAAGACCTATATTACGAGAAGGACCAAAATCAACCTACCACTCATCTCCATATGGTAAACCTAAGTTAACAAGAGGGTGATGATTAATGGAAAAGATAAGGTAATAATATTTAGAAAATTCTTTAAAATAATTGTATAATATGAGAAAAAGATAAGTGTATATAGAGTAATGATAGAATATTTAAATTAACCAAGAGGGGGAGGGTGGAATTAGTTATTCATAGGTCTAGATGTACTAATTCAAATTTTAGTGACTTCAAACAACTTAAACTATCTCATTAAATAACTTGATCTATATAGCATTTCATCAACAACTTAACATTTTCTAACACTTTCTTCTATATATGTACTGACCAAAAGTAAAATAAACAATTGTTAAAATTGCCTCAATAAGATAACATTCACATAAGTAAATGACACCAGGATCTAATGTGGAAATCCAATTGGGAAAAACCATGAGTAACATGCTACCAACATTTTACTCTTTTGAAGTGATCTTGGTTAAGAGCCAACCATGTTAAAGGCTGTAAAACACACTATTAGGTGTGACCTTGTTAAAGGATTTAATTTCCCTATTAGGAGTGGCTTGGTTAGAGAAATTTGGATCATTCCATTAGAATGCCACCTTGATTAAAGGATTTTAAAATGACTATTAGGTCAACCTTGTTTACAGGATTTTTATCACCAAAATGGTTAGAAAGTAGCAAAATACTTGATCAACAAAATACAATTCACTTTGCAAATTTAGATCTCTATTTGGCTCGTATTGGTCCATTGGTTGGCCTGAGCCATCATGTTCTCCTTCTCTGATCTACTTGATAAACCTTCAAGAAATCAAACTTCACCAATCTTCTCACCTTTCCTCAGCTACTTCGTTCTTCAAAGGCTTTTCACAAGATCACCAATTCACAGAGAACCAACCAAGCTTATCAAACATCTCTTATTCTTCCTTAAATAGGTAATTTTGATCCTTTTCCACTTAAATATCAAAATAGATCTTAAGATTATGTTAGATTCATCAAATCTATCGATCATTTTTCCCTCCTCCTCCTCCTCCTCCTCCTCCTCCTCCTCCTCCTCCTCCTCCTCCTCCTCCTCCTCCTTCTTCTTCTTCTTCTTCTTCTTCTTCTTTTCCTTCTTCTCATCTTAAGATTAGGTTAGATTCATCAAATCTATCAATCTTTTTGTCATTCTTTTTCTTATTCTTCTTCTCTATCTTCTTCTTCTCATTCTCCTCCTCCTCCTCCTCCTAGTCCTCCTTCTCCTTCTCCTTCTCCTTCTTCTCCTTCTTCTTCTTCTTCACCAAATCTCTCCTTCAAATTTTTAACAAGTTTTTTTTCCTTCCTCAAAATTGTACTTGTTTCCAATCAATGGTTATTCTAGATTGGCTTCATCATAGTTACCAAAAGATGTAGCATATTTATCAATTTCTTCTACCAATAATGTTGTGATTACTGTAGATGCTTCATCCACATTGATCTCATATGGAAAGGTTTTTAACCATTCGACCCTGGGTATTACTTCTTGCACATATGTATGATCTACATCAACAAGGAAAAACACATCAAATTGTAATTTTGTTCCACTAATGACACAAGATTCCTCAATATTTCTTTCATGGATTGCTTTAAATACTCAAAATAACTAGTCGTAACTAACTCAAAATTATCTCCAAGTTTCTCAATGAATTTTGAAATCTATTGTGTAATAGACTTGCTGGTCTTCTAAGAAACTTTGCCAAAGGTGGGAAATGTGTTTTTCACATAAAACGATACGCAAACAATCAAAGAACTAAACTTGGAAGATGCACTTTTGGCCTTCCTAATAGCTTCGAATCTTTGAGTGCCCATAGTCTTGGTCCTACATTCATTTGCCTGATGTTCTTGTTTTTTGTAGTTATGGAAATATCCTTTATATTTCTACTTGGGATTTTGATTGATAATTTTACTTCTACAAACATTTCTTGTATGGCCATATTTTCTACAATTATGACAAGTAGGTTTGTAGTTCTTACCTTTCTAATTCCTTTGCACACCACTTCTAGATAATTAACCTTCCTTAGTATTAGTGTGTCCCAATCCAACAGTATCATTATTAGGTCATGGTGATTCCATCCATTTCTTAAAGTGTTTTATGGTTTCACTTAGTTTATTGAATCTTTCAATGAATTCTTTTTCTACTTTTAGTTCATTTTACAATAGATCATTCCATGACTTGAGCATTGTGATCTCTGATGGCTAGATTTTTCACCTAGAATTTTTTTTGTAATGTTGTATGAAAATTAGGAGGAAATTTTTTTAAAGTTACTTAGGGTTTCTAGACACATGTTTTCCTCATGTAAAAAACCCTAGGGAAATAGTCATGTCTTGTATTTTGTTGAAATGTTCATAAATTAGCATGTAAATATAAATAGGGATAAGTAAAAAAAATTGGTTATAAGATGATTCCTTTTATATACCTAAGTCCTCTTATTATGTTCATTTTATAATTCATTGTCCCTAAAGTTATTTTAAGTTGCGCAATGTTTTGATATTGCTTTGGTTGCAAAATTTCTCCTTTATGGTCTCTAACAATTTTAGAAATTGTGAAGATGTGAAATAGTTAGGATAAAGGTCATCGTGATACCACAAATATTAAGGTTAACATTCAAATTTGGGTTGTGAAGAGATGATAAATTGTAAATCACAAGGTCATGACTTGTATTAAGTCTTAGACATTTCAAGTTGCTATGATGAGGAGGATAACCACTACAGTTAGAATAAAGGCTATCATAGCTTCGCAAGAAGCTAAGCTTAACCTACGGTTAAATGATGAGTTAGATCTTTAAGTTGTGAGGTCATGATCAAAATAATAGTTAGCTTCAAAGGGTTATCACAAAATCATGGGTGGCAACACAGTTAAGATATTTTAAGTTGTGAAGAAGTGACAAAGAGTCATGCAATTAAAGTTTGAACCATCACATCATTGCAAGAGGTTAAATTTGACTCAAGGTCAAAGTGGGAAAGTGGTGAAAGTAATAGTAGTAGTTAAATTTAGTTTTATCACTTTATTGGATGTAGCTAAGTTCAATCCATGGTTACGGATGCAAAGTAGTGATATATGCTCATCACACCATCATGAGGTTTGATTATGAGTTAAAATCTTAAGTTGCAAGATTGCAAGGAAGGTAATAGTTAACTTCAAAGTTATTAATGCAACATCATAGGTGACAAAGCATATAAGATTTTTTTAAATTGCAAGGGTGAAAAAAGCAATCAAAATAATTAAATTCAAAGACTATCACATCATTGCAAGGTTTTCGTAGTAGTTAAGTTCTTTGGTCATGAAGCTATGAAACAAGGTAGCAAACAATCAAGACAGTGATTGCAATATTGCAAGTGAAAAATAAATGTTAAGTCCTAGACCATGGAGAAGTTGTGAAAAGGTTAGTTTAAATATTTTTTCTTGTTTGGAAGGGTTAAGTAATTGTTTGATTTTGAAGAAATGATGATGTGAAGAGATGGTAAGTAATAGTTTCACATGGTCACAACTAGAAATAAAGGAAAGTAGAAAACTATGGAAAATCAACAAATAAAAAGAATCACAACTTTGCAACCTCCAATTTTAAAAGCATAAAATAGTTTTAAATGACCATGTCTAAGCTAGAAAAAAGAGATATGAGCTAGAAGTATGAATAATGAAAAAGTGAAGATATTGCTAGTTTTTCAAGGATTGATAAAATTTAAAGCATGCTAGTTTTAAATTCCATTAATGCCACACTACCATTGCAAAAATAGATAAATTCCAAGCACAATAGTGATTTCATTACCAGTTGCATAAGTGTTTGAGATTTTAGAATAGAGTTTGAATTGTAGAGTGAACTTGTACGAGTTTCCAATGTACAAAATTTGGAATTATTGAGATAATTTTGTAGAAATGCCATGGAAAGAAAGTGAGTTGATTGCACAGTCATAGATTGAAGAGTCTACTTTGAAAACAAAGAGTCCTAGCTCATTTTTAGAGGAATCGATGCATATTTTATGTCATTCTTCTAATCCATAGTCTGTAAATGATCATGCATTCTAATATCCCTATGTACTTTGTAGAGATGTAGAGGTTCCTAATAGGAATGAAAGTGAATTGTTCTAGTTCTTCTACAAAAACTCAACAAAGAAGGTCCCAATATCAAACACTTATACTAGAAACCTTGGAAAGTTAATTATGCCTGAGGTCTTTGTGGACGTTGACCTAGTAAGGGCACTAATAAAATCTTACAATCCAGTCAACAAGTCATTTCATAGAAAAGATAGAAGCATTTTCTTACCATTAGATAAGGAAAAGTTTATAAAAGCCTTTTATTTGGGAGGTCCAATGTTGTTGTCTATTGACATGGACAAATTGAATGAAAACTTCAAGAATTAGAAGAGCTTCTACATGAGTAGAATAATGATGAGGCACATTCGTATGTCTAGGAAAGAAAAAGAGGAAATTCCAAAGAAGAAGGAGGTGGAAGACCTTATGCCCCTAGAACTCTTCTAGAGATATATGTAGAAAACTATTTTTGGTTTGAACAAATTCCTAAGTTCAAATGGAACCATGAATGCTCTTGGTGGGCATTATGTCATGGCTTTGAATATCAAGGACCTAAACACAAATGTTGGGTATGATTTTTGTGACCTACATCATAAATTAGATACATGATGAAATTTTTGCTATAGAGGATACAAGAATGGAAAAATTTAGGTTCCATCATTACTCTTTGATCATGCATTTGATCTTATTCAGAAATGTAGAATTCTTTGACCATAGCTTCTTCGAGTGTGCAAAGGGATGGGGAGAGAGACTACCTATACAAAGATGAACAAGGGTATGGCAACAATTCTACCCATATTTTAATTCTATTTCTTCTTATAATGACTTTGTGCACCCTATATTAAAAATGATAGGAGTTGTTAATGAGAGGGTACCTACAAGTGTTAGGAAGGTGGTTAAGCCCAAATTGTGTTTTGATGTGGGGAAACAATTAGGGCATGATTGAGGAAGTCTTTTTTCTATTTGAAGAATATACCATCATTAAAATTTATGGATGCCCTCAACCACCTCACATTATGCCAAAGTGTCTCCCAAATATACTAGGGTTTGTAGAAGTTTTTTGACAACTAATCTAATTAAATAGAGAATATCTAGGCTAAACTATCAAAAAGGGAACTTTTTGTGTAGATATACCAAGGTAGGAGATTTTGATATAGGGAAGCATGCTATAGAGGAAACCAATGCTTTCCTAAGGAGCTATAAATTTCCAACTTAGCCTGCACGAACATATGACCCTTGCAATGTAATAAAAAATGCTTTAAGGAAAATGAGGGGATATAATTTATTTCCAAAAAAATGTTTATGGGAGGAGGATGTCATTTCTGACCATCTAGATGAGAATGTGTGTAAGGAAAGAATAATTAAACACAAAGATGTTCTATAATTTGAGTAGGAGATCAAAAATAAGATCCATCCTTTAAAGGATTCTATCCTGAGGTAGACTAATGGTCTAGGTTTGACAAATGCATCCAAAATTTTGATGAAATATCAGAAAAAGTACTAGAAGATATAAGAAGGAAGGTTGATCTCAAGTCTTTTGATGAATACATTGTTGTAGAGGTAAGTGATGACAAAGAGGATCAAATTGAAATTTTAGAGTGGGCTTAATAGAGGAGCAAGAAGTAGAAAATGGTGGAAATTCCACAAAAGGCCCAATAGAAAGCCTTATAGATCTTACTAGGGAATAGCCAATATTTTGATAATGTGAGGAGAAATTATCTAATAGCTCAAGCCACTAAGGGTGAGAAAATGGCTAAAATTTTATAATTACAGACTCAAATGATTGATGATAGAATACTAAGGCTAATGTATCTATAAGTGATGAAAATTAAATCAAAACTAAAGAGTTCAAAAGCTTTTTGTTTAAGCTGAAACAAAATGAGTTGTCTCTACAAATGAAACTAGGTGATTCTGATGAGGTAGTTGCTAAGTTAGTTAAAAAGCTACAAGAGCATGATCTTTCTAGTGAAACCCTCATTGTGGAAGAAGCTAGGGAGCTAATATAGAGGATTGGAATGATTGTATTCCAAAGATGGGATATCATTTATTAACTTTTTTTAGATCAAATGAGGTGGCAAGATAAGACAATCTCATTTGAAGATGAGAATCAACAGATAGAGTTGAGAGGGTCTTGGTATAACATTGATGCCCAAACTATGGCATTATGGAGTTTAGCTCTAGAACATTAAAATCCCACTCTCATGGAGATTAAAGAGTCCCCTAAGGGGAATGCCATATTTTAGAATGTGCACTCTACTTCTAGTGGCCAAATTTATGGATTGCAAACTTCAAAAACATTGTTAGGAAAGAAAAAGATTGATGTCCTAGAGGAATAGCAAGAAAAAACCTATTAGAGGTGTATCCAAGTTAGGAGTAACTATGAGGAAGAAATAAAGAAGACTTATGTCTTAGAGAAGAAAAATATCAAATTAGAAAATGAGATAGTAGCATTGAAAAATACTATCAAATCTACTAGAGATTGAAGACAGGGGCATACAAACAAAATGATATGCACTTGAAACATATGATGTCATAGGCCAAGCTATGGTTGTTGATGAATAAGAATTGGAGTATGGAAAAGAGATAGAAATCAAGACTATCAAGAATTTTCTAATTCACAAGATAAATTCATTGAAACTTGTTTCACACCTAATGTGCATAGTAATTATCTTGTTTTATAGGGGGCTGAATAAAAATGTTCTGAGGAACTTTCTTTGTTGTCTCCTTTGTTCATTACATGGGGCCCTTACAACCAATTCTTTGATAATCCTTTACCTATGTTGACAAAAAATAAGGACTTGCCAAAGGTAATGATCATAATTGTCTAAAAATTAGTAAATAAGGTAAAAGAGTTAAATGGTTTCTTTGTGGGCAAGTTGTAGTCGATTCAAAATAAGATGAAAGCCATTGCCACAAGAAGAACTAATTTTGTGCCCACTATTTTGGATAATGATGGAGGAGTGAAGAAATGGATAGAATGGTAATCCAATTTTGATGACATTCTAAGTTACTCTAGGTTTATGACCTACTACAATGGTGAAGAAGACATTGTAGTAGTATATGATTTAATTGATGTGTTACATAAGCTAGAGTCAGAGATGGAAAATACAATCATAGAGGTTAAGGCTATAACAAAATAAAAGTGGAAAAATTTCCTAGAATAAATAAATGGAATTAGGGATGCCACTTGACCTGATGTGGACATAGATATAGTTATCTAGGAAGTTATAGTAGAGATAAAGGCTTTACCATTAGGGGACAATGATTGAGCAATTAAAGATACAGTTAAAGAAAGAAGAGACAAAAAGAAAAGGCAATGAAAGAAACAAGTTATCTAAGCACAAAGATATTTATGTTAAATATGCCTGAAGAAAGTGTCACCTATCAGTTTTGTATCTGCTTCCCCAATTTTTTCCAAATATAGAGAATATTTGTAATGTAACAATATAAATATATCTTTGTATTTGTTTTCAAATCAGTTTTTGACAATTGTCCTCCTATCTGAAGTTTTTATTAATCCTTCTATAAAAGGATTGCTAATATGTGGAGTGAGGGTTAAAAGTTTGTAGAATTTTAGTGGTTTTGCTAATTATAGTTGGTCCAAGTTTTGTGTCAATTATATGTTGTATTCAATTTTGCAAGTCTAAGAATACAGTGGACATTGAATAATAGTTTTTGTCATTTCTTGGGTTATTTTTTGAAGTTTATACTAGTAATGTATTATTTCCAAGGATAATTAATACAAAAGAGAAGTTATGCATTAATCTCTCTCTGAGTTTTGTCTCCATTTTCATGTACCTACTATTTCTAGATTGAAATAAGAAAGGTTCTTTCAGTTTAATGTAGCTTGGATGAGTTGTATGTCTTTTCGTTGAGTTCTTTTAATTCAAGGAGTTACATAAATTCTTTAATGGATTGATAGGGTTTCTATGTATATGGGAGGGATATTATAAGAATGAAATTCAAAGTTAACAACTAACAAGTTTAATTTTAAGTCAATTAAATAGGTCTAGCATTACTAGTTTGACTCTACACAACAATGGATAAGGCACTGATCATTAAATCAGATGCAAATTGATATGCTCATGTGGTTGCACAATATACATATAAATCAAAATCAATTTTCTATTTTTGAAATGAAGAACTAAATTTTTGGTCATTCCCTTATTGTAATAGCTTTCATGGAGTTTATAGTTAGCTATTGTAACACATAATTTGATTACAATATCAAGAAGATTTTTGACCATTTATCTACTATAAGGGATATATTTAAAGATAAAAGTATTAATGAGAAAATACTAAAGAATAAAATCAAAGAAGAAACACATCTAAATCCCTAGGTCCACTTTCCTTGGCCTTACAAAACATAAAGAGTAGAAATCCCCTTTGTGCTTTGTTGAAGTTGATCCAGATCTGAGATGATTTTTTCTAAATATGGGAATTAGCTTATCCTTAGGATTTTATATATCTTCTACATCATGATATAGAGTTTTTAACAACCTATAGTTTCAGAACACCAAAAATTGAAATGTCCTTTCCATTCAATTAATGACTTGCAAGCATCAATTGATTCATTGTATTCAAATGCATGTTAGCAATATTTTGCACATCTGATGTCTTCTCTTCAAGTTTGTTAGATAGTATTCTTTTTTCTTCTTCAATCATGACTTTTTCTTCCTCAACTTTCTTTTTCTTTTCAATTACCACACATAGCAATACTGATTGTACTTCTTGTTCTCTTTTGACATTTTTAACTTCTTCAGTTAAGACATTGTTCTTTTCCATTAACTTTGCAATTGAAACATCAAATTCATTTGAGTTTCCATCCTCAAGCAATCCAGTAGTGTTTTCTTCTTGGTATTGAGTGTCATTTTTTTGAATAGACAATTCCTTTCTTCTTTTTAATGAACACTAAAATTCATCTCTTGTCTCCTTCAAATGATGTAGGGAAAGATTTATTTCAATCTTCTAGTTCTCAATAGTCTTTCCCAACTTGTAGACTTCCATCTTCAAGATCTTACCTCCAAAGCTGTAAAACTTTCCTCTCTAAAGAACAAAGCTCTTATACCAATTGTTCAAAATAACAATGGGGAAGTACGTGTTTTGAGAGGAAAGGAGGGTGAATCAACTCTTAAAACATTTTCCTCTAAAGAATATTGCCAACATGCATCTCATAACTTAACATGCATCACATCCATAGCATAAAGTAAATAACACATAACAGAATAAATTTGATTATGTAGAAACCCTCCAATGAGAAGATAAAATTAGGGTGTAGATGAAACCCACAAATCTTGGCTACTGTAGTTGTAAAGTGTGGCATATTATGGCAACAAAGTGTTTGATGATAATCAATGATCTACCCTATGAGAGGTCTACCATGTTAAAGGATTACAAAGACTATTAGGTCTCACCTTGTTAGAGGATTTCAAGTTACAATAAAGAAAGAACTTAGCTAAGAGATTCACAATAGCTTGTTAGGACTACTTAGTTAAGATATTTTCTCTATATCACCTTTTAAAATGATTCAGCATTTTGATCCTTTTCTCACCACCTTTCTACTTGATGTCAGATCTTCTCCTTTTTTTTTAAACCTTGATCCTCTTGATTAGATATGTCTCCTTTGTCCTTTTACTTCTTTAATATTTTCTTCTCAAATGGATTCTATAGTGCATGACTCTGTTATACCTATCTCAGCCACCATGAATTCCCTATGAACTCTTAGCATTTGTCTCTTCACACACACACAATAAACTTATTGGGGTTTTGTTACCACCTTTTGTTTGCCCCGCCAAATTTCAAAATTAGAATGTTACCCTGCCCAACGGTCACCTCCCCGATTACTAATATTTTAATACCCACAAAGCCATTAAAATTACCTAATTTCCGAACCTTATGATATTTTTGCACCTCGCAAGTTCTCCGCCATCAGATCAAGGCCGATCGATGGTCGTCGCCATCTCACTATGATGAAGTTGTGCGAGATTTATGATGGCGACATAGCGTCTGGTCGACTCGTGTCCGGTGGGTCCATCTTGCAGGGCAAAGGATGGCATGGGTCAAAAAAAATTTATCGCGGGCCGAAAAGCCCAAAAGACGGCAAGGCATCATGGCGCTAACGGAAAACTCATGAGTTTTTCGATAGCGACATAGCGACCCGCCAGCCGTAGGGTGTTTGACGATGAGTTCCAACATTCAGCAGGCAAGTTCACAGCGACGGGAATGTTCATGGCAAGCGGCCAGTTTCACGGGCCAGAAAGCCCAGTGCTACGGCAACGAATCAGATGAGGCCACATGTCCCTCAGTGGGGTCAAGGCAGTACAAGCCCTCTAGGTTGGTGCCTTGTCAGACTGAGGTGCTATTTTGGTAATCCAATGGGGAGAAACCACATAGGCTAGGTCAGAGTACAGTCAGCGTCACCGGTACATGAAAGGGTTAAGATCTCCACCGTCAGATCAAGGTCGATCGATGGTCATCGCCATCTCGCTATGGGTAAGCTACTTGAGTTTTATGTTAGCAACACTGCGCTTGAAGGACACATGTCCTCGTGGGTCCAGGTTTGGAGGCACAGGAGATACAGACGGTGAAATGTGGCTGGTTTCCATTCATTGATGTGCTGAGGGCAATATCCATCTTGCGTGCCGTCAGATCAAGGATAATCAACGAATGTCACCATGGTGAAGATGTGCGATCTTTACCATAGTGACATGTTGCCCTTTCACCACGTGTCAGTGGGGCTAGGTCTTGCCAAGGTGCAGTCGCTGAGGTGTTGCCAAGTGTCATTTGGGCATAAGCAGTCGCTGAGGTGGTGCCAGATATGATGGGCCCAGGGTAAGGACAGCACGCAGCAGTACGAGGCAATTTTGACCATCAGATCAAGGCTGATCAATGGTCGTCGCCATCTCACTATGAGGAACTACTCGAGAGATAATGTTAGCGACATCACGTCCCGATGACACGTGTCTCATTGGCCTAGTTAGGAAGGACAGTCGATGGCTGGCGGTTAATGTAATCGTCACAATTAATATTAATATCTGCAAGGGTGGCATGGTTAGTTTGATGATGAAAGGTCAACCACGAAAAGACTTCCCCAGGTAGCAGAACGAAGAAAGGTGATTGGCCCGCATGACCCAACTGGCTCGTATAGCCTATTTGACTTGCTTTAACCCTATTGATTCATGAACTAGGAAGCAAAGATGATTGATGTTATCTTGCGATCTGATCTTCGCGATCAATTTTGACCTACCAAAAATGAATGCAAGGCATAGGGAAACACTTCACCGTCTCAGTCGATCCATCTACTATGTTAGGATCATTCATTGGCACCGCTTTTGTCTACTTGAGGCATTCCTTCAGTCAAATATCTAATTTTGTACTTCAGAACCATGCTCGAGTGTGATCTTTGATTAGATATTTTTGGGGTTCAATGGCAGTAGTTGAGAAGTTAATGCAGAATCATTTTCCTCAGTTATGCCTGAACTATAAAAGCAATTTTGTGATCTTTTCTTAGGAGGACCCTTCTCTACTACTGCTCGCAGGTTTGCGGTGTAAAATTCCCTGTGTCTCTGAACTATATAACATTTTGTATCATCTCCTTCAGCCATCGATGTGCACGTGCATTCATCTTGCCTCTCATTGGTGTACTATTGAGATCTGTGACTAGCATACCGTATCTATCCTTGGCCTACTAGATAATGTATAAGTGAAACCCTTTTCCTTGTGTTATTCAGCTGGTTCTCTGATCTATATGTGGTTACTGATTGACATAAGTCTGAGTGTGTATGTATTTGAATGTTATCTTGGTTTTGTAGTGCATATATGGGCAGAAATGGGTTTGAACACTCTATTTTGGTGCATCACCTCCATAGTTTAGGTAGGGTAGAGTTGTTTTCTACATCTCCTTCTTCCCCTTTTCTTTTGAGAGTAGTTAGGTGCACCCTGATAGTAAGAGGAAGCTGGCCTTCTCCAAAGACTCAACCTCGTAGTTCAAGTCCCATAGCTTGGAGGTTGTTTCCATGTTTCACTAGGTTGTCCTCACGCATAGGCCTTGGACAAGGGTGCAAACCTAAGTGACAACAGTATTTGGCATGCCCGATGGGACAACAACAACAAGATTTACAAATTTAAAGTCTACTGGTGTCAAAGAAGGAAGAGTTTCAGAGATTAATGCTGAAGAGATAGTCCTGGCTTCAGTATTCAAGCCTTCAAGAGGCTAGTTCTTCAAAGTACTTGGCAACTATGAACATCAACAGATCTGGTTCCAGGCCAAAGTTGTAGTGATTCATGCCCAGGGCTGAAACAAGGGCATCTTCTAGAGGTAAATTTCAATATCAAGAGCTTTCTCTTTCAAATCCTAGAAGAAGGAGGACTAGAACTTCATTATCACTAGTTACGGGTGAAATAATAGTTAATATACTTGTAAGGTCTGTCTCTACTCCTCCTACTACTCAAACTCAGCCTAGATTGCCATCAACACTCACCAATAGAACACTTGTCTACATGGCACAGCGAAGGGTTCATACCTTTTCCACCTTTAATGGTGGGAGTCCTCTATTGTTAGCCCAAAGACATGATATACCAGTATCTGCACTAAAAAGTATACCTCATTTTACTAGTGAAACTTCCATCTCCCCTTTAGAGCATATCCAAGAAGTAGAAAATGTCTATAATATTCATGGTATTACAAAGGATGATGTTGTTGTCAAACTTCTACCCTCATCTTTAAAAGGAAAAGCATAACAGTGGTATAGAGGCTTATCTCATGGTTCTATAACTAATTGGGATGAACTAGAAGCAGGATTATGCAAACATTTTGAGGATAGAAGTGACCATCTATCACTATTAGAGTAGTTGACTACAATAAAAAGAGCCCCCCATGAATGTATGATTGATTTTAATTATAGATTCCAAAAGACATGGGATAGAATACCTACTTCAGTGAAACCTACCCCTGGTAATGCCTTCTTGCATTACCTTAGAGCTGTTAACATTGATATTCCCACTACAATCCAAACTATGGGAGGAGATACCTTGCCTAATGCTTATGAGATAGCCACAAAAGGCGAGAACATCCTAATACAAGGAGGAAAGTTGGCTTTAAGGCCCCCTATGACTTTCTTTCCTAATGTTCCCAACAACCAACCAACAATAGCCCCTCTTCCTACAACTTCTACATCACAAGCCCTTACTCTAGTTCCCCAAGCTTCTACATCCTCAAATGGGATAGATGAGCTCAAAGAAATGCTCCAAGGTCTAGTGCTGAATACAGATAAAAGAGAGAAGACCCTAGATAAAAAATTGCAAGAGCAGGGGAGGGAGTTGAAGGATCAGGGGAAGAGATTAGAGGATAGTCTCTCTATGATACAAAAAATGAGTAACAAGGTGGTGGCCTTAGAAAGGCAACAAGCTCAAAGTGACAAGCCTCCCCAACTACAATATCAAGCTCCAAGTGGTAGTAGGCCTCCTAATCAGTGGAATAGCTCTTTTGATCAGAGTAGGCAAAATAGTCATGCCTCTGTTTCAAGCTCGAATTAGAATAGAGCTATAGTTCCTCAAAATAACTTGGCCCAAGATCAAGATTTCTGCCCTTCTTGCAACTATTCTTATACCTATTGCATGTGCCAGAAGGCAGAATCTTATATGGCCCTAACTGTCCAAGAACCTGCAGCAAAGCAATCATGCAAGGGGGATCATCCCAAGGAGGCCTCATATATTCAAGGACGTGATGATTTCTCTTTCATGAATCATCAGGTTGGGGAGCATTGTAATGTAAACTAGGATTCCATTGCTCATAACACAAGAAGTAGGAAGAGAGCTATGGAACATGCTGCCCCTCCTTCTCCTAAGAAGGCCTCAACTTCAAGTGCTACACCTCATATACAATCAACAAATGAACAAAAAAGTAATTCACAACAGAAAAAGCAAGATCCAAGAAAGAAAGATGCAGGTGATCCTTATGTTGCCCCATCTCAACCTCTTATAAGTGCAGCTCCCAAAGTTTCTACCAAAGTTCCTAATGCACCTTTCAGTGTGGTAGAGTAAATGAAGAAGAACAATGTGAATATCTCCATGTGGGATGATGTTGCTACCATACCAATGCAGAAGAGGATGTTGCAACAAGAATTAGAGAAGATTGAACTCAAGGATCAGACATCTATCATGGAGAATGCCACAAGTCTAGTACAACCAGCAGGGGATGTGGAGACAAATAAAAATGTTAGAACTCCTCCATTCTATGCTTCTCTAATTATAGGAGGAAAATTAGTCCACAATTGCATGATAGATTCAGGGGCTAGTAGCTCAGTAATGCCTAGGTGTGTTGCTGATGCTGTAGGAATGAAATATGAGCCCATTGTTAGGGATGTGTTACAACTAGATGGTAGTACTGTCAAAACCATAGGTATCCTTAGGAATGTGGGGATGGCCCTACATGCATGCCCTGGTTGCACTGTGATTCAAGATATATCTGTTGCTGAAGTCAAGCCCTATTTTGCCATCTATCTTTCAAGAGACTTCACTGCTCAGATTGGTGGATTCATATCTGCTGATTGGTCATATATGTCATTTAAGACTAGATATGGAGCCAATGCCTCAATTAGAGCAGAACCTCAAGCCCTTCATCACACTAAATCTTACACCTCCAACTTCATCAATATGAATTTCCCTATTCTAGAGATGGATGAAAATGACATAGTAAATGAGCCTGTCACTTCCATAGCAGAGATTCCTAATTTCTTCCTGGATGAGTGGGAAAATGCATATCAGTTTGAGCCTATGTCAGAAACTCTTGAGACAGGCCTTAGTACATATTGCATAATAGAGAAAGAGGCTCAAGTTCCTGATCTTGTTGGGACTAATGATGATATAAATGGAATATGGAGTATGTACTTTGATGGCTCAAGGAATAGAAATGGATCAGGGGCCGATGTTATCTTGGTCTCTCCTACACAAATAAGATACTACTTCTCCTTTAGGCTCCAATTTAGTTGCACCAATAATGTAGCCAAGTATGAATCCTTGATTCAAGGTCTCCTACTTGCCCAAAAGAGAGGAATTCAAGCCTTGAAAGTATATGGAGATAGTGAGTTGGTAGTCAATCAGGTGAGGAATCAGAATATCACCAAAAATGGCTTGCTCAAGTCTTACAAACAAAGAGTCTGGGATTTGCTTGAGGGTTTCAATGCATTTAATATTCAGAGCATTCCTAGGAAAGAAAATAAACATGTTGATAGACTTGTAGTGGTGGGTGCAGCTTGTGATGTACCAGGGAATCTTGAGGAGGAAAAGAAGCAACAAATTAAGGTGGTAGTGATACTTTCCATCCCTAATAGCAACACTCATTGGCAGGTGTTTGATTCTGATGAAAAAAATGTGAGTTTCTTGCAGAATGAGGAAGAATTCTCAGATAGAAACTAGTCAAGGTTGCAAGATCAGTATGGTGATCAGATCATTCACCTTAGTTCTAACATGTTGCCCAAGGGTTTCATTACTTGGAGAGTGTTTTTAATCCTGATGATCAAACAAGAGGAAAAGGAATGAATTTAGCTGCAGAAAAGGATGATTATGCCCCAGTTACAATTACTGATGGAAAATCTCTGAATATGGGGAAGGTATGTTCTGAAACTGAGCAAGAAAACTTCATTCATTTATGTCAAGAATTTAATGATGTATTTGCTTGGACATATGATGACTTAAAAGGATTTGATCCTAGTTTGTTTCAGCATACCATAGATTTAGTTGATAAGGCCAAACCAGTAAGACAAAAATAGAGACCAGTGAATCCTAAGATTGAACCCCTAATGAGAAAATAAGTATCCAAGTTGATAGAGGCTAATATAATATTTCCTATCAAACACTCATCATGGGTAGCTAACCTTGTCCCTGTAAGGAAGAAGAGTGGATAAATTAGATTGTGTGTGGACTTTAGGGATCTTAATCAGGCTTCTCTTAAAGATCACCATCCTCTCCCTTCAATGGAGAAAATTCTATCCAAGTTCAGTGGGTCAAGGAGATTCTCTTTTCTTGATGGATTCTCTAGTTACAACCAAGTGTTGGTTAAAGAATTTGATAGACATAAAATAACATTTACTACTAAATGGGGCACCTATGCTTACTGCAAGATGCCATTTGGACTAACAAATGCAGGTGCCACATTTCAAAAGGCAATGGAGATGGCCTTCAAAAAATTAATTGATAAGTTTTTCCTAAGTATACCTTGATGATATAACTGTAACTCAAAAAATGTATAAAATCATTTTGATCATCTAAAGCAGGTATTTCTAAGATGTAGAGAGTTTGGGGTTTCCCTCAACCCAACCAAGTGTGTCTTTGCTACAAGCCAAAGAAAATTATTGGGAAACATTGTATCTAAGGATGGTCTGACCATTGATCCAGAAAGAACAAAGGCAATACTTTCCCTATCTCTTCCTAAACACAAGAAGGGGCTACAAAGTTTCCTTGGTAGAATAAACTTTGTGAGAAGGTTTATCCCTAATCTTGCTACCATGGTGAAACCTCTTACAGCCATGCTTAAGAAAGACATGGTCTCCTCATGGACCAAGGAGGGGAAGGAGAGTTTTGAAGAGATCAAGACAGCCATAGCCTCAAACCCTACTCTCATGAACCCAAATTTTGAGAAAGATTTCATCCTCTACACTTTAGGTGGTGAGTCAAGTATCTCTGCTGTCTTGACTCAAACAAATGGCAAGGATGAGGAGCAGCCCATAGCTTTCTTAAGTGAAGGGCAAGCTCAAAGAATGTGAAGATAAGTATAGCTTTGTTGAGAAGCAAGCCCTTGCAGTCATCAAAGCCTTGAAGAAATTCAAGCACCTCTTATCCCACAATAGGATCCATTTGTTGGTGCCCCATGCCAGTGTAAAAGATTTTCTGTTAAGCAAGGATATCAGTGAAAAGAGAGCTGGATGGATCACTAGGATAATGGAATATGATGTTGATATTCAGATTACCAAGCTGGTAAGAGGGAGAGGATTGTGCAAAGAAGTGTTATCAGGTCAAGATTCTGATGAAGAGGCTTCTATGGTATTAACAGAGCAGTAGGAGGAAGGAAATGTTAATGGCCCAAAGAGCTAGATAAATAATATGAAGAGCTTCTTATCAGGGGATGGATACCCTTAGGGATTGGACAGAGCTAAAAGAAGACAATATAGACTACAGTCCATTCCCTATGTTGTAGTTGATGGTATCCTATTCAGGAGGGATTTTAATGGGACCCTGTTGAGATGCATTGAAGAGGATCAGGCTGAAAGGATGATTAAAGAACTTCATGATGGCCCTGATGGCGGCCATTTCTCTGCAAGAACAACTGCCATGAAGATCATGAGGGCTAGTTATTATTAGCCATCTCTATTCCATGATTTTTATAGGTATGTGAGGAAATGTGAGAAATGTGCTTTCTTTTGAGGCAAACAAAGGCTTGCAGCTCTCCCCCTTCATCCTATTCAGGTGGATCAACCCTCTACCCACTGGGGGTCAGATTTTATAGGCCCTATTGATCCTCCATCTAGTGTAGGTCATAAATGGATTTTGGCTACTACTGATTATTTCACTAGGTGGACAAAAGCAGTTGCCTTGAAGGATGCCACAGAACCATCAGTTGTTGAATTCCTTGATGGGATTGTGTCTAGGTTTGGTGCTCCTTCTACTATCATCTCAGATAATACTAAATATTTTGTTGGAACCCAGATTTATGCATGGGCAATGAATCACAATATCTACCTGAGAACATCATCAAATTATTATCCCCAGGGCAATGGTTTGGCCGAATCTTCCAACAAGAATCTAATCAAAATCATGAAGAGGACAATAGAAGACAATCAGAGGGTCTGGCATAAGAAATTAAGAACTACTCTATGGGCTAATAGGATAACACCCAAGAGATCCATTGGGAATTCACCTTTTGTGCTAGTATATGGTAGGGAGGCCAGACTCCCAATTTCATTGGAATTCCCTTCCTTGGAGTTGGCTCATCAGCTCAAATTGATTGAGGATAATGCCATGTCAGTAAGAATGGCAGAGCTGATCGAACTGGAAGAAAAGAGAAACAAGGCCATGCAAGCCCTAGAGATGCATCAGCAACAAATGAAAAGGAGTTTTGACAAGAAGGCAAAGGCCAAAACCTTCAAAGAAGGAGATTTAGTCCTCAAGTGGGACTCAGACAGAGCAAAAACAGGAAGACATTCTAAGTTTGACCCACTATGGAGTGGCCCCTATTTGATTGCCAGTTGCAAATAGGCTAATGCATTCCAACTGAGCAGACCCAATGGTGAAGTTCTGCCCATCCCAGTCAATGGGATTTATCTTAAAGCTTGCTTCTGATGAAGATTGTGAATCCATGTACATAGTTAGTCTAGTTTCTTTTCTATTATTTCCTACTTTTCAAGAAGTGCGCATGCATAGGGTTCTCTTTTTGAGTTGCTAGCTTTCGAAGTTTTAACAGTCTCAGGTTGCAGAGGAAGTTCTATTTTTGTTTCCAATTACAGAAACAAAGATAGGTTTTTCAAGGTTTTCAATGTCCCAACAGGCAGGTTAGGGTTTTTTAGTTCTCAGATTCACACTTTTGATCCTATAGCCCAATGGAGTTTTTTTCATACACTGGTCTTATGCATCGAGTAGGCTCATGCCCCCTATGAGTCGCCAGAATGTTACCACATTTTGTTTGCCCCGCCAAATTTCAAAATTAGAATGTTACCCCGCCCAACGGTCACCTCCTCGATTACTAATATTTTAATACCAACGAAGACATTAAAATTACCTAAGTTTCAAACCTTATGATATTTTTGCGCCTCGCAAGTTCTCCACCGTTAGATCAAGGCCAATCAATGGTTGTCGTCATCTTGCTATGATGGAGTTGTGCAAGAGTTATGATAGCGACATTGCATCTAGTCGACGCGTGTCCGGTGGGTCCAACTTGCAGGGCAGAGGATGGCGCGGGTCAAAAAAGTTTTATTGCGGGCCGAAAAGCCCAAAAGATGGCAAGGCACCATGGCGCTAATGAAAAACTCATGAGTTTTTTGATAGCGACATAGTGACTGGCCGGCCGGAGGGTGTTCAACGGCGAGTTCCAACATTCAGTGGGAAAGTTCACGGCGACAGGAATGTTCATGGCGAGCGGCCAGTTTCACGGGCCGGAAAGCCTAGTGCTATGGCAGTGAATCAGATGAGGCCATGTGTCCCTCAGTGGGGTCAAGGCAGTACGGGCCCTCTAGGTTGGTGCCTTGTCAGACCGAGGTGGTGTTTCATTAATCCACTGGAGAGAAACCACATGCACCAGGTCAGAGTACAGTCAGTGTCAGCAGTACATGAAAGGGTTAAGATCTCCACCGTCAGATCAAGGCCGATCGATGGTCGTCACCATCTTTCTATGGGTAAGCTACTCAAGTTTTATGTTAGTGACACTACGCCTGAAGGACACGTGTCCTCGTGGGTCGAGGTTTGGAGGCGCAGGAGATACAGACGGTGATACGTGGCCGATTTCCATTCATTGACGCGCTGAGGGCAATATCCATCTTGTGTGCCATCAGATCAAGGATAATCGAAGAATGTTGCCATGTCACCATGGTGAAGATGTGTGATCTTTACCATAGCGACATGGTGCCCTTTCGCCACATGTCAGTGGGGCCAGGTCTCACCAAGGTGTAGTCACTAAGGTGTTGCCAGGTGTTGTTTGGGCATAAGCGGTCACTGAGGTGGTGCCAGATATGATGGGCCCAGGGTAAGGACAACACAGAGTAGTACGAGGTAGTTTTGACCATCAGATCAAGGCCCATCAATGGTCGTCACCATCTCGCTATGAGGAACTGCTCGGGAGATAATGTTAGCGACATCGCGTCCCGATGACACGTGTCTCACTAACTCAGTCAGGAAAGACGGTCGGTGGCTGGCAGTTAATGTAATCGTCATAGTTAATATTAATATCTGCAAGGGTGGCGCGATTAGTTCGATGACGGAAGGTCAACCATGAAAGACTTCCCCAGGTGATAGAATGAAGAAAGGTGATTGGCCCGCATGACCTAGCTGGCTCGTATAGCCTGTTTGACTTGCTTTAACCTTGTTGATTCATGAACCAGGAAGCAAAGATGATCGATGTTATCTTGCGATCTGATCTTCGCGATCAATTTTGACCTACCAAAAATGAATGCAAGGCATAGGGAAACACTTCATCGTCTCAGTCAATCCATCTACTGTGTTAGGATCATTCATTGGCACCACTTCTGTCTACTCGAGGCATTCCTTCAGTCGAATATCTAATTTTGTACTTCAGAACCATGCTCGAGTGTGATCTTTGATCAGATATTTTTGGGGTTTAATGGCAGTAGTTGAGCAGTTAATGCAGAGTCATTTTCCTCAGTTATGCCTGAAATATAAAGGCAATTTTGTGATCTTTTCTTAGGAGGACCCTTCTCTGTTATTCTCTGCTACTGCTCACAGGTTTGCAGTGTAAAATTTTTTGTGTCTCTAAATTATATAACATTCTGTATCATCTCCTTCAGCCATCAATGTGCATGTGCCTTCATCTTGCCTCTCATTGGTGTACTGTTGAGATCTGTGACTAGCATACTGTATCTATCCTTGGCCTACTGGATAATGTATAAGTGAAACCCTTTTCCTTGTGTTATTCAGTTGGTTCTTTGATCTGTATGTGGTTACTGATTGACATAAGTCTGAGTGTGTATGTCTTTGAATGTTATCTTGGTTTTGTAGTGCATATATGGGCAAAAATGGGTCTGAACACTCTATTTTGGTGCATCACCTCTGTAGTTTAGGTAGGGTAGAGTTGTTTTCTACATCTACTTCTTCCCCTTTTCTTCCGAGAGTAGTTAGGTGCGCCCTGATAGTAAGAGGAAGCCAGCCTTCTCCGGAGACTCAACTTCGCAGTTCAAGTCCCACAGCTTGGAGGTTGTTTCCATGTTTCACTAGGTTTTCCTCACGCATAGGCCTTGGACAAGGGTGCAAACCTAAGTGACAACAGGTTTATACTTCTTTTAAATCAATTGGTGTTGATGGATTAGGTAAGAATCAATGGATGTTGTTGATCCTTGTTGTCACCTAATGCTTCCCTTATTTTTATTGGTTTCATGTATTGCATAGGGATTCATAATATTTCTCCATACTTATCTCTTACAATAAGAAAATATGACTATGTCAGCCCAAAATATGTTTTAAATATAAGTTTGTGCCATTACAAACATCTATGTCATAAACTGTTCACTCGACATCCAAAGGCTCTGATGCTCAGCCTTCACTATGCTCTTAATGATGTAACTTGAATTCTAAATAGCTTGACACACTCTGTTTGTTTGACACCAAAATTACTAAGCACATACTATATCTCCCTTATTTGGCTCAGGACATGAATCACTCAACATGCACTTAGTTCTCAACACTAACTATCATAATGCTCAACATGTACTATCTGAACAATTATGCTCGACATCCACTTCACTTTGTTGAATAATAACTAAGTGTTTTGTCATTACCTTTTCAAAACCAATCTAAGATTAGTAGTGCAATAATGGGTTGTTGAGAAATAGATAGTGGGTGGTGATTAATAAGAAAAAAATGCTATGTCACAAACAGACAATGTTAATCATGCATAACTTGAAGAAGAAAGAGATAATGTGCTTGAGATTTTTTTTTCAAGATGAACCTATTGAAGAATAGAGAAGGACACCACCTATACTAGAAAAGTATCTAAGAAGACATCATAAAATCTAAAAAAATTATTGGAGATGCATAATTTGGTGTCTTGACAAGAAAGAGACTCATAAATGATGCATGCTTTGTGAATTTGAGCCCAAATTAGTGAAATATTCTCTAGACAATGAAGATTGGATCCATGCAATGAATGAAGAAATTGATTAAATTGAGAAGAACAATACTTGGACCCTAGTACCTAGACCAAAGGAGAAGAAAATATTTGGAACAAAGTCAGTTTTTAGAAATTAGCTATATGAAAATGGTGAAGTTACAAGAAACAAGACTAGATTGATATGTAAAGGATATGATCAAAATAAAGGAGTTGATTATGGAGAAACATTTTCTCCAATAGAAAGACTAGAAGGAGTCAGAACATTTCTCTTGTATTTAGCCTACAAAAACTTTAAGGTATATCGAATGGATGTCAAATCCACATTTCTAAATGGTATACTTGAAGAAGAAGTGTACATAGAACAACCTAAAGGATTTGTGGACCTAGACAAGACAAATATGGTATGTAAACTAAAAAAATCTCTATACGGATTGAAACAAGCTCCAAGAGCATGGTATGAAAGACTACACTTGGTGACGATTGGTTTTGAAAGGAAAAATGATAAAATTAATCTATACTTGTATACTAGTAAGAAAAATGAGGTATTGCTATCTGAAATCTTTGTTGATGACATTATATTTGGAGGAAATGAACCATTATGCAAATCATTTTCTGAAGAAATGAAGAAGGAATTTGAAATGTCAATGTTTGGTGAAATAAAATTCTTTATTGGTTTGAAAGTATCTCAAATGAAATCTGGCATATTCAATACTCAGTCAAAAAATATCAAGGAGATGCCAATATTTTTTGGAATGGAAGCATCAAGACCAGAAAGCACACTTATGTCTATAGAACATAAGTTATCTAAAAGTGATGAATCTTTTGATGTGAACCAAACACTATACAGACCCATGATTGGAAAATTGTAATATGTTGTTCATAGAAAACCTGATATTGTATTAGTTGTTGGGATAGTTGCTCTATTTTCAGCAAATTTTAAAGAGAATCATATGATGGCAGTGAAAATGATATTGAGATATCTTAAAGGTACAAAAGACTATAGATTGTATTACAAGAGAAGTGATAGATTTGAACTGAATGTATTCATTGACTCTAGTTGGGAAGGAAATATTGATGATAGAAAAAGAACTAGTGGAGGTGCATTCTTTAAAGGGAAGAGATTGGTTTCATGGAAAAGAAAGAAACATAACAATATTTCCTAATCAACAGTTGAGGCCAAGTATGTGGTAGTTGTAGTGAACTATTGAAACATTATGTGGATCTAGAAATTACTTAAAGGAATGAAGGAAGTGATTATAGATCCAATGGTTATCTATTGTGATAACATAAGTGCTATCAACATATCAAAAAATCATGTAATACACACAAAAACAAAGAACGTTGCTATCAAGTATCACTACTTGAGAGAACTAGTTCAAGAAAAAGAAGTGAAGTTAGAATATGTGCACACCATAGAAAAAATTACTGACATATCAACTAACTCCTTCCCTAAAGATGATCATGAATATCTAAGAGGTAAATTGGGGGTGATTCCCCTAAGCAAAGTGAGTTAAGCTACAAAGAGGCATTGCATAAAATGTGCTAAATAATCTATCTTACACATTGATGAAGATAGCTCTACTTTAGGAGGTGCCTAAGTTAGTAATGAAGATGAAAAATAGATCAGTCATAAATAGATGAAAAAATTCATCTTGACATGTAAATATCTACATAATCTAGATGCATGAAGCCATGATAGATAATGTCTTTGGCATTATTCTCAAAGAGGGAGAGATACCCAATGAAAGAGGGAGAATATGCATGATGATGCTAGAGGGAGAGTATGTATACAAATATGTAAGAGGAACTCTTAACTCAGAACTTAGATGAAGTTTCTGAGACTACATGAATGAGAATCAGAATGAAACTAAGGATATTGGTCACTCATGGAAGTGAAATATTCTAGATTGCATGGTAATAAAGAGGGAGATTGTATTCATATAATCAAGCTATTTAAAGGGTTTCCATTAGTGCCAAAGAGGGAGATTGTCGAAAACTACAATTCAAATAATTATTGTATTGTCATGGATGTCAAATCTATCGATGAGACATGTTACTATCTGATCTAAATGTCATATGTATTTGATTGATGAAGAGGATTTCAGAATTTTCTCATAAAAAAACACCTAGAGGAAAGATTGAGTTATTAAAAGGAAGCTATAATGGACATTTTATTAGTTAGAATTTGACAAGACATAGTGATTTTTTAAATCATGTTGATAAATAGTAAGGTTCAACTCTTGATAGTGCAAGCCAAGATAGATCACTTATGTAAGACTTGACTAAGAAACAAATTAAAAGATCAAGGAATTTTGAAGACTATGGTGAGTGATACTAGTGTCAACCAAGCCATAGTAAATGCAATGAAAATTCAGTGTTGACTAAGCCATAGTATTGATGTTGAGATAGAAGCTCTACAACAATTGAGATAGTCACTAATGACTAAGTGTTATAACTTAGTAATAGTTGAGTGACGCTATTTTGGATTGGTATAAGAAATTGTGATTTTCAACTAACTTAGTTGATTTCTTGGGATATGGAAAACATGCTAGAAGATAAGATTCATGAGTTGGATAATTTAATTCAAGGAGAGGATTACATAAGGTACCTAATGAATGAATTCAAGGAGAAGTTTCTACAAAATAAGGAAGATGAATAGATACAATGAATCTGTTAAATCAAATTGCAGACCATAAGATCTACAGTGATTGTGAAAATGGAAAATTACCATAATTAGCTATTTTAGGAGATCATGAGGATAAACTAAAAGTGTGCAAAGTGTGAATTGAAAAGAGAATAATAGAATAGAGATTCTATGCATGTTTTAAGTAAGATGGAACAAATATGATGAGGTTTATAAGAGAATCTAAGCATAAGGCTTAAGTTTAGTGTGAAGAGAATGGTGAATGCTTGAAGGGGTTGCCAAGAAAATTAAGGACAAAGGTGAAAAGGAAGGATTACAAGGAATTAGCACATGAACTCAACATAGATCTAAAATTGCAAAGTGAGTTGTAATCATACAAATCATAACCCTATTGTTTTCTTTCTAATAATTGTAAATAGTTTGTATTGAAATCCTTTTAATCAAAGGTTGACTTAACACTCACTCATGCCTCAACAAGTCTTTGTAAATCTTTTAAAAAGGTGACATTATAATGGAATTACGTAAATTCCTCTAAAAAGGCACTCCTAATAGGGTGATTAAATCTTCTAACTAGGTCACATTTAATAGTGTGTATTGTAAACCTTTAATAGGGTTAGCTCCTAATAGAGAACACTTCAGAAGAGTGAAAAAAGTTGTGATATGTTGTTGGTGATTTTTTCCAAATTGGGTTTCCACATTAAATCCTAGTTTCAAACTTGTTTTTAATGTTTTATGGTGTTTTACATTTACATGTTTACATTCAACAAAGTTTGGTATCTTAGGACATTGAACTACTAGTTAAGTTTCTTACTAAGATTACAATAGAGATTGAATTATAGTAGGAGAAGAAAAACAAATAATGTTTAAGTGTTTGATTGTTCAATTAGTACTAAAGGACCTCAAGTAACTTATTCACCTCCCCCTCTCAATTATTGTAAGCATTCTAACAATTTAGAATTGTTTTTTAGAGGTAATCTATAAAGTATGGATAGTTAAATTTAGACATTACAAGATGCTAATCTACTTCATAATTTGGGTTGTGACTATAAAATCTTTGGAAAGAAAAGATAAAAAGAGTATTTGCAAGAAATATTTTTAATAGCCATGGTTTTGAATAAAAACAAAGAATGGAGGAAGATCCAATCCCATAATTTTCAAAGTCCTTGTATGAGACAAAACACTTTGGATTTGCATTGATATATTTTAATGCCTCATTTATAGTTATTCTTTGTATTTGTGGGGTAGAAAAAAATTATTTTATCCTATTCCCAATTGAAAAGGAGAGTAAATATTCCTCTCAACCAATTTGGATGATGTTAGTAGAGGCGGAAGATTAGATGTGATGTAGTATTAATGAAAGCGATATTGTTAATTAATGTGGCTAATGAGAGAGTGCATAAATCATAAATCCTCTTCATTCATCTCTTGCCTTGCTCATCTCGAGTAATTTAGCTCAAACATTATAATGGAAAATGTATGTCATGGGGGCAGGAAGCATTATTTTTCCACATAGCATCCAAACTCAAAATCATTTGTATCAAAGTAGTTTTGTGATACATGTGAAAGAAAGAGAATATTGGTCAACATTTGAATATACAATTTGAATGACATTCGTTCATCAAGAATTAACAATATGAATACCAACACACACAATATGCCATGTAGGAAACACAACAATACTTGCAATTAAATCTCAACGTGGATTTTTTAAAACCATGGAGTGAATTTTGCCATCCTTTTCTTTCAAAACTGATTTTTGATGAGATACATTCATACCATGCATCAAATCCTTTGGATTTTGATGCTGCAAATAAAATTGTGGCATGTTAAAAGCTACAAAAATAAAAAATTAATAAATTTTGGCATGCCATTATTGTTTAGAACCATAGTTACTAGAAACAAGAAACCAAAATGACAATGACAACCTGACAAGAAACAAAAATTTCAAAGGTTTCTGAAAAGAAAGGTGTGTATATATGTGTGTGTATAATAATTTCATTTATAAATGTTTGAAAGAAAATAGTCTTCCTAAACTAAATATAATAATTAGAAAATTAGTTAAATAAATAAATATACGATATCAATTTATTTCATCTTTAATTATAGAGAACTAACACTTAACTGGACTTTTAACTTGAGATCCTATTCTATATTATGTAGATTTTTTTTATTTTACAGCTAATGTCTGACTTCACTCAACTTCTTACTATGGTCTGTATTTAATGTTTTGAAACTAGCCACTATAAGCTCTATTTAATTTTGATACTTTTTTTAAATAACAAAAACTAACAAAATGGAATCAATGCAGATTTCTTTAAAAAAATAAAAAATAAATTAATAAACTTTTCTTTCACCATAACAAAATGACCATTTTAGAATGGGAAACCTGTTTCATCCATCAAAACATGAAATGAGGGTTCTCTATCCCATTTCTAGCAACTATGTTTCAAACAAATAAAATTAAAGTCAAAATCATTGAGAGATATATCGCGAGTGTGTGGGTTATGGAAATTCATTTTTTCTTAAATATTTTATTGGGTCCAAATGATCTAGAGATCTCCCACCTTCTTATTTTATGTTGTCATTTGTTATGTTGATGTTTTCATTGTGAAGAAAATGAAATAGACATAATATGTCAAGGATTCTCAAAATTTGAATTCTAATCAAGTGATTATCACAATCTTAGTGAGAGGTAAAATGAGGGTAAATAGTAAGAGTGTGGGCTGAGGGTTGAGGTTTGGGGTTGAGGTTTGGGGTTTGGGGTTTGGGGTTTAGGGTTTGGGGTTAGGGGTTAGGGGTTAGGGTTAGGGTTTAGGGTTTAGAGTTTAGGGTTTATGGTTAAATATGATTATCAAGTTAAGAGGGAGTGTTAAATATTAACTATGACATTCATACTTGTCTGAGAAGTGCAGACCGCACCTTAAATCTTCTCCCCTTATGCCATACGAAAGCAATATATACACAATACTTGGCAATAGGATGGACGACGATCCTTGGTAGTAAACATATATTGTACTAACTATAACTAATTAGCATGTTAGTTAAACAGTTTGTTATCTTAAGACGCCGATTTCTACAAGTATTGTATGGGCCAACCTAGAGAGGGTCATGTCCCTTTAAGGGACATGCCCTTTGGTCTTGGTATAAGGGGTGGGTGTTATTGTAGTTTGAGGACACGCAAAAATAACATAAGTCTACTCCTTCAAGCAATACTACCCCATACAAATTTATTGCAGAGACAATCAAATTCAGAACAGCATTCAATATTCTGATAACTCCTATATTCAAAAGTCAAAGAAGATTATCTACAGCAACTCAAGAATATATAAGTCTGATCTTATAACAGAATTTGTAGAAACTTTACAGATTCAAATGTGACTATAGCTCCGAAGATTGAATCTGAATTGGATTGTAAGATGTAAATATAATTATATACATTTAATTTTTCTTGATGTTAAAGAGTTGCTATCTCTCATGTGTGGATTATATCATCAAAGGTGATGATCTTTCATTGATATATATATTTGGAAGTTTTCTATCGTAAGGTGACGATCTTATCAAGACCTTGATCTGTTATCATGAGAGACTACATTAAGTTGATGTCCCGGAGTGTCGGTAGTCATGACTCATGATAACAAAGGTATCATGATTAAACTACATTAAGTTGCTGTCCCAGAGTGTCGGAGATCATGATACTTGTCATGATAGAGTTCATGACATTTTTTTTTGACTCTTGTTATCTGATCAACTTCATTAAGTTGTCCTGGAGTGCTGAAAATCAGATAACTTATTCTCTTGATAGACATCACAAATTTGATGTCAGTGCACATATCGAGAGAATACAAATTTTATGAGTGAATATTGAGGATTTATTCTCCCTCACTAAGAAGGAGTGTTAAAGTATGTAGCTTCAGTCGAATTGAAGCCAGTACCAAATCAAAACTCTGTGTGTATACTTACACAAATTACTACTGCATTACATAACTGTTGATATTATTAAGTTCAACCAATATAATTATGTTATGATAGAGCATGTTATTATTGACATGTTATTACTATTATGCATATTATAGTTATCGGGCTATTATATATGAGGAATCTAAACTAAAATCGGTTTGACCAAATAATCAGTCCACGTAGGGACATGACCCTACATGGCTATTGCCACATAGAGTCATGTCTCTACATAGCATGACCTCTACCTTATATATATTGATTGCTGCCAATTAAGAACATCATCCAAAAAAAAGGGTAATGACTAGTAATTGTCTGCAGCTATTGATCTGGAGTACATACCTTTCTCTTGGTTACAGTATTATCTAAAGAACAAAATATATATATATATATATATATATATATATATATCTTAGAATTAATTCTGAAATTTAATAGTGGTAAACAGGCTCAGTCAGTATCAGATTTGGCATACAGTTATATATACATATATCAGACTTAAGATTGAACAACTTCAGAATTATTCATATTGGTACTCTGTCAGAGATCTTTTATTCCTTTTCAACATTGAGTAGAGTAACAAGTTTGGGTACACATTGTTGATCTTGACCATGAAGTTGAAATCCAAGGGGCATAAAATTTGAATACTATACAAAGTAGACAATATTACCTTTACTTGATTTGGGTACTTCCTCAAGGGATCTAATACACCAAAGTTACATCTGCTTTGGTTATGGCATTAAAAGAAAAATATGATTCCAGAATTTTACATATTGAAAACTATGGATAAAGTGCTTCTTATTTTTCTTCCTTTATGTTTTAGTTCTCTAACAAGACAGCATAAAGAAATAAAACATTGATCAAAAACATTTCCTTAAATAGTTGCAATCCCTAAAAGCAAGTCAAACTAAATATTTAGACTAAGAATATCCCCTTCAAACCAATATACTGCCAAGATTTCTCTTGAAATGAAATCAGACAAAAATATTGCTTCATATTATATCTTATCAAGCTGTGCACGCACTTGCATATGATCATAAAATGTTCGAATAACAGGCCGAATAGATCCATCACGTGCAGTTGCATCTGGCGTCATCATTTGCTTAATCTTTGCAACCTAAAACAGAAGGCCATTGAAATAAAGATCAGTGCAGTCCCCTCTAGTTTATTATGAATATACCCCACGCATCCCAATAATAATGGAAACTTAGAGATGAAAAGAACATTGGAAGAATAAAATTGCAAACCTCAAACAGTTTAATAGACGTATCAGCGCTCCCTGTTGCAACAAATTGTTCATCAGGGCTGAATCTTGCACATCTTGCAGCATTCTAGAACAATACCAAAATGAACTTTCAAAATGTGTATTGCCACTAAAAACATCATATAATGTATACATGATCAGTTTTATAATTAGATGATAAAATGATAGATATTAAATCTATAACGCTCTATGGATTGAAAACATGCCAAGACATTGTCAAAAACAAGTACAATAAAGAACTGGAAGTATAGTAAACTCTTTTTCTGAAATATCCTAACTGGCTAATCTCATGAAAGTATAAATTCTGTATGGATTTTTTTAAACATAAATCAAATCAAACCGCGGCCAACTTTTAACATGATTGAAATTTATGAACATCAACTGCCTTGGATTGTTGTAGCAGCTCAAAGAGGTTTCATAACGATTATCAATCTGCCTTTTTTAATCTGCAGCATTTTCAATTCACAGTATAGATAAATATATAAACGCTACAAATCATTTCACAGCTCCTTAATCTTTATATTGTTGATGCTACACAGACCCGACTAGGAGTCCCAAGGTCGGGTGGATGCATGGCGTGTATAATGCTGAATGATTGGTGATGAACAGGCTGCAACTTCCTTATCAGTGCTGCGATTTCATTACCAAGTGGTGGAGCGAGATTGAAGACCACGAATGACATCATGCATTCTTGCAGAACACCTCTAGAATCCCTTGGAGTGTTTCAGATATATCCCTACGCCTTTACTGTAAGAAATTCACTGCCAGTCTACTGTGCCAGCTGTAACTCAAGGCCCTAGTTTGCTGTAGTAATTCCACTGAGTCTCCTAGGGTTGCATCCAGAGGATGAGCCTCAAAACCCCAATCAATCCTTTTTTTAATTCTCCAGCTCAAAAAGCATTCAAATTCATTTATTTATGATGCAAGAGCATCCAGTGGTGTAAGGGCAATCTTGTATCACCCAAAAATATGCTTAGGGTTAGTTTCTATTTAATTTGTTGTATTTTTGGATACTCATTTGGGCCAAATAGAGATTCCAACTCTCACAATTCCACTATTGGTTTTCTAGGTTAGTGTTTTTGAGCACCTCGGGATATGTGTCAATGCAAAAAATAGGTTACTTTGTAATTGAACCATAATTATGATGAGTTAAAGAGTGTAAGTTGGAGGGATGATTGTGCTTGTAATTTCAAACATTCTAGAAAAATAATCAAGTCAAAAGGCTTTACGGTTTGAAAGTTATTGCAGTTCTAAATTGCCTAGAGACCCCCTAAAAACACTTCAGAGTCAGATTTAAAGCACTAAATGGCCTCGTATGGGCCCAAAAAATGGGAGATGAGCAAAGCTGTCAATGAGGCTTTAGAGCACTTGGAGAGCTTTCCAAAAATGTGAACGGTTCGTCAATCGGAGTCCTGGTTCAAAAATTATGTCTCCCAGAAGTTGGACTACCATTTTAGGATTCTTCTAATTGTGCACCGACTTCTAACGTGTCTTCTAGAACCTTCTGCTTATGCAGTGGATGCCAAATGGTATATTCTAATATGTATTCCTAACCCTAAACCTAATTCAAGTTACTTAAGGTCATTTCTTGCATTGTAAAGTTAGTTTTTTGTGGAGTTTGGAGAAGGTACTGTGAGAAGGGTTTTTCTCCAGAATCTGATAACATTGTAAGCCCATCGAGCATGTAGTTGAGTCTATTTTTGCTGTACAAAACATAATAGCATATCAATTCTGATAATAAAATTCTCCTTTTCCTATTGTGTCATTTTTTCTTGGGTTGTGACCTCATCAATTTCTTGCCTTCCGATTTTAGCAATTGATGATATTTTCCTCATATTAGTTAAATTACCGCCATGGACTTATGGCCTAAGAATGATAAAGTTATAACTTAAATGAGCCCTCTTTTAATAATTAAATATGATCGATTAATTACTTTAGCTTTTTCCTTTATATTTAATTTTTACTCTATTCTCTTGTTGAATAACTTTGTGCTCTAACCCTTGAGAATAAATAAAAGTTAGAACTTATTATTAATTGAGCGTTAGGAAAGAGGGGACATTGCATTATCAAATACTATGTGAACTAATCCAGAACATCGTGATGGAACCCAAATTTTATGCGAAAATTAAGCCCTCCATTTGAGAAATAATGAAGTCTTGTCATTGACTCATGTTAAGATGCCCAAAAGCACATTGGAGAATTTGTAAAGAATCTATGATTATATACTTAATGGAATATAGAAACTCACCAATGGGTCCAATCAGATGTTTCTGTCTTACCTCATACCAATTTTTTATTCTATGAACTTTGAGAGATGGTGATGGAATTATACTTTCTAGAAGTTGATTATACATGTGTTCATAGGAGAATGAGAATATCCAACAAGTTGGCATAGTCAAACTACGGTGGTTCAGATCATGTTGGCAGAGCATTATATATTTAAAATGGATATCTAAATACTTATACAATTGATAAAGTAAATACAGAAAAGAAAACTGTTGTCATTTATTTCTTTATGGAAATCAACCACAAAAGTGCAAAGATGAAGAATTTTGTTATTTCTAAGTATATGTTATGCAGAAGTGTTCTAACAGAAGTACAGAGACTGGCAATGGAATTTTCTACCCCAACATGAATCAAAACTAATATCACTAACTGGAGTTCCCAACTTTACATACACTCGACTAAAGCAAATACAATGCTATATTAAATAGTGCAGATCTCTTTCTGATTATGATGCTTAACCATCCATTATTTAAACTGCCGAAAAATGAATATGTGAGGAAGATACACACAAGGGAGAATAAATAAATAAATATATATATATATATATATCTCGTAGGACCAACATTGTTCAGTTTGAATAATTATCAAATATGTGGCAGCCATTAAAATATACTTCTACAGGTGCATAATGAGAACCAGTTTTCTGAGCAAATATTCATGAAACTTGAGGAGGATAGACACGTTGAATCTTGGAAACACCATCGAAGCATGATTCTATTTGGTGGGCTATGCCAGTGTTTGATTGTGGAGTTTTTATAGACGTCTGGACAACACCCTGTGTCATGGCACTTTGTATCAGATCCCTTGCATCATGTTTTAGCCCCAATCAGAAGTCGGTTGTATTGAATATTATGACAGGAAATGTTTGAGGCTCAGTGTATATGATGTGCGACAGGGTTAACCTCAATGCTCAGCACCCGCGTAGGAGGAATTTGGTGGCAAACCTGCAGATGCAAGAGTGAAGACTATGACAGACAGACATAGCACTAATAGTAATGAAATAGAGCAACATCAAACATAAATGGATTCCGTGCAAAGAGATTTGGAAGGCGTTGAATTCCAGACCATGTTTGAGAATGTATTTTGTGTATTAATCATTCCCCATGCATATACGATTCCTTCCAAATAGACATAATCACATATCATATGCCCAATGAAAGACAATTCCGATGAATTCAAAAGGCCTGATGAGAACAGGACAACAATATAATAATCCACTCTGCACACAGCGTTCGGCAAGATACAAGAGTAAATAAATCCACTGTTCGATAAATTACAAAATACAGATACGCAGAATCGAATGACAGATGGAAATATACAGTGAAGGATAAAGAGGATAACATCTATCATCTGACAGCAGAGTATTGTGTGGAGCCATCATTTTAATTTGAAGAAATACATCTCTTCACTATGGCTAATAAGGATAATATAATTATATTATGTATAAGTCTAATTTAATTAGAAGACTCTTGGTTAGTTTCCAAAAGATGTGACTTCATGTTAAAAGTCACAATCTCCTTTGTAAAGGGTATATATGAAGAAGATTTTGGAAACATAAAGACATATTCGAAAAAGATATATTCAACAAGAAGCATTTTATATTTATTTTTATGGAGAAATAAGGGTTTAAATATGACTTGCAATATAAATTCATTTATTTTATTTTAATAATAAAATAAAATGTCTTTTGTTTATTTCTAAATGGCATGGAGATTTAAACTGCAAACAATTTGTCCTTTATAATCATTTTTTGAATTTTGTGTACAATTTAAATGTCAGATAAGTGGACACGGTCATTTAGCATCTTAAATGTGATCATCATAGATATAGTGAAATATTAAATTGTTTTTGTATCTGTGTCTAGTTTGTCTTCTTACTAGATGAGTTAAAGTCCAATCTGGACTAATTTAAGATTGCATATACATTTGATCTATCGCATCTTGATTATTTAATTGTTGGCAATACAGGTGTGTAGAACATTATAAAGTTGTGCGTGAAAATCTTCATTGAAATTGACTCTATTGCTTGAATGAGCGGAGGCACTAGTCTTTTTATTATTGAAGTTAGAAAATCTATATCTTCCTTCCTACAAGCATCAAATCCATTATTAACAAACTTTATACAAAACATCCAACCATTTTAAACACCTAGCATTCAGTTTCATTTTGATCTAGTTCGAAGACCTTGCCAGCCGGAAAACTCCAAAGCTTAAATTTGTTTTAGAAAAGCTCTGAACCAGGTGATCAAGTTTGAAGAGGTCTACCCGCCTAGGTGTAGCGGAGTTTGAAGTGCAGGGAATCCAGGTGATTCTCCTTCGTTGGCCAAAACTGATTGAGAGATCCTATTGAAAAAGTAGCAGGCTCTAGGATTTCCAATCTGCAGTTTTGGGAACCAACACACCGAACAAGTTGGATAGTCCAGCCTTAGTTCAAGTCATATCATAGCTTCAGGTTCTTTTCTTATTATCATTCATCTTCAAAATAGCAAATTAACTGTCAACCAAGTTGAATACTTCTCATCCGCCAAGTTCTAAACAAAGACATCACAATTGCAAGGTTTACAACTACCATATCTCTGATTGTAAAATAAACTAAACAAGACCATTAGTTCTCATTTCCATCTTTGACAAATGATTCAAATTTAAGAAAGCCCAACGCACTTGCCTCTGTTATCGTGCCCATCTGGAAAGTATACTAATGGAAGGAAACATTATTGAAAGAATGAGCCAAGAATGATAGGCTACCTGTTTTGATTTCAATGAGAGGTGCTCTGAAACCTAATCAATATATAACTAAAAAAATGTGTCATTTGGAAAGCAATCGAGACAGAATCAAAATGATCAAATCCGACAACAAATTAACTCAGCCAGTTGTAAATCCTTCTACCAGACTGGTTGCCAAAATTGGAAAACCCAGGCTATATAATCGCCACCAGAAAGAACAGCCAGTTCTAGGTTCCAAGATCTTTTTTAAAAACTTCTATATAGAAGCCTACCAGGTTAAAGACAAATAATTACCTCAGATTTCATGATTCTATTGGTTAAACCAAAACTAGGTCCCTCTAATAAAGTTCATAGAGATGCCATGCAAAACATGATACAGGAATAGGTATTTAAAAAAAAACGATGCCATACAATTCAAAATTAACTCAGATCTAAGAAATAACATACAATATCAAATGTCTAAATAACATGAAACTAGCTTCACCTAGGCAGTTGCTTGCAAGTAAGATATGCAAAAGACTGCATTGGAAACAAAGCAAGAAGTGACACAATAATCAAAACTCACATTGTATTTCTTCTAACTGGAACTCAAAGTTTCTGACAACGAGTTACGATGTCTGAAGTCTTGTTTGGTAATTGTTCTTAGCTCTTCATAAAATATTCATTAATATACATAGCAATGAAAGAATTGACATCCTCCTCTAACTACTCCTTACAAGATAGAATTGGTTACAAATCCTTATACAACAATCATCAAAACTCAATATGAATAAACGATAACCACATGAAATCACTAATAAAGAAATAAATAATATTTTGAATGGATCAGCACTTGGAATGGTGGGAAAATTCTCCTTTAGTCAGGCCAAAGGGATTCTTGTCCAAAGAATTCTTCACCCTAAAAATGTTTGAATTCCTTACTAACTTTTTTGCTTTGTCCAAATCAGTGACATCATTGGATCTTCTTTGTCTCCTAAGCAGACCAAGGAAAACTTCTACAAGATCACCTTTTGTATGCAAGTCATCTTCTCTGTGTTCTCAATTATGTTAAAGATGTAAATAAATTTCTATTCTTTATATGTTAAAACCAGAATTCACCAGAAACATGTTTCCTGTCACAAGCGCTTTGTACATGAATATTTACTCTTAATGAGTGCATACATCAATGCTAAAAGTTTTTGATAAAGGAATTTTCAATGGCATATTTGTTCAATCATATATACAATTAGAAACCTATTTTTTAAGGAGTTTAATATACAAAATATGTACCACAGGATTTCAGATACTTTTCTCTAAAGTCCCATACATCCTGATTTCTAATCTCCTTCAAAAAGTACATGGCTTATACAAAACATACCTCACCATGTGCACTTTTCATGGTATTGCAAAGAATTGTATTCTTTGTAAACTGTATTCTATAGTAAACTTTGTACATAGCCATAAGAAGACTTGACATGAGTTAGAAGAGAGAGAAAAAATTGCTATCCTATATAATGATGAATGTGTTGGACTTAAAACTGAAACTTATATATCCATGCACCATAACATAGATACAATGAGTACATTTATTCTGAATAGCACGGAAATTATTGATGATAAGGACATCTTGTAAGGTCCCCATTTTTTAGTTGCATCAGAGTTAATGGATTTACCCTATCATTGGGTCCTTGTAGGTTGATACTGGTGACTAGAGGAACTCCTTGTGGAGTTATTTGGCTCTCTAATGGCCAATTATGAGTTTTGGCTCCATTTGAGGGACTTCCTATTTATCGTAAGTTAATAAATGATTCCAATGAGCTTAGATCATTTAGAGGAGTTATATGGTGTTTTTAGGATGTTACTTCTCACTTTTGGTTTGTCCTACAAAATTCTTGGAGGAAGTGTCTATTTTTAGTAACTCACTCAATCAAGACCATTCATCATCTTATATCATGGGGATCATTCTTGTGCTATCAGATTTTTTATTCTGATGCTGTTAGGCCATTTTTGCTAGTTGGGCATACTATTGGTTATAATTTCATTATATTTACTAAGGTTGTTATTTTGAATGTAATTGTTTAATGGGCACCTTAGTTATAGCTCATTGGAATCAGAATGAGAAACTTTAAGTCATGGACACATGAAACAAGGACCTTGTGTGTCAGAATATCATTATACTAATGAAGCAGTCATTTTTGGAGCAATGAGGAAGTTTAAAATTAATAGTGCTAATTTATTATCTGTTAACTGTAAATTATAACATAAAGTTGTTTTATGAAAAATGAAGCCTTTTAAGTGAAAATTGTAAACATGAAGCCACTAGTTGTTTGGTGTGAAGGAGAAGCCATTTTTATTAAAATATTATAAAAGAAAACTCTTGGAGATGAATATTCATTCTTGAACATTTCATTATTTGGTGTTTAGTAGTTTGAGGGTTTGAGCTGAAGAAATTGTGAATTTATTTCAGACTTCGCTTGTAGTTTGAATTGGTTTTCAATTGTCGATGAATTGTGCCTTTTTCTGCTGTTGATTGGTACTGAATTTGATGAATCAATCCATTTTGGAGGACTGTGAATTCTGGCATTAGGGTCTGAGGTTGAGTTTTTTGTTATAGGATCAATTGTACTTGTTGAAGGTTATTTATTTACAGGTATTTGGGTACGGCTACCAATGCAGATAAGTCTGAGGCAAATTGGTGTCAATATTGGCACCCATGCTGCATATCATCAAGGGAAGAATTGAGGAGTGGCATTAGTATCACAGGGTTGCGATCTGAATTATATAGGTAGGGTCAGGCCATAGCAGAGCTGCATTCTGCAGAGACCCATTGTGATCAATATCCTTCATCATTGGGGTCCAATGCTTCTTATCAGCATTGCCAAGTTTTTTGCAAATTAAATTTCAGTGTGTGCATTGTATATAGTTATCATCATTGCTTTAGTTTGCATAATACAATATAGAAGAAAGAATTTGCACTTTCAATTTCCATGCATTGTGTAATTCATATTCTAAAAAGGCAAAAAAATCACAAACTTTCAAAACCACAAAAAAACCATTGTTCAGCATAGCTTGAGTGAGAGCCAACAGGGCTCATTAGAATGGTATTAGAGTGGTTTCTTGTCATCTTATGAGGGAGGTCTTTGTATTAGAGGTGTTGTATATTCGAATATCAAGGATAAGACCATAGTTCCAAATCTTGTTCTCAGCTACTTACTGGCGAGGCAAAAAAGAAGTTCTCAGTAAATATCAGAGACAAATTGGCAACTTCTCAGGATATTATCGAGAACTTTAAAAATAACCTAAATTTAATTAGAAATGCTTTTTTTTTTTTTGCAAAATTCAATAAAGATATGCATCTAATTAGCCAGTGAATTAGTAAACAAACCAAACAAGCTGATCAAGATATATATAAATGCAATATGTAACAAAATTGCATCCTCGTGTGGAATGCCGATGATTGGTAGCCATATTCAGAGACTCTGAACTATAAAGCAAACTAGAAATAGAAAAGTGTCTTTGTAAAAAGATAAGCAAATACAAATGTCAAGTACAAAATTAAACTAATCTACATCTTCCTCTTCCCCTTCCCACTAAAAAGAATAAGAATTTATAAAACTTACTTGTGAACTCATATTTGCTTGAAAAATCTCTTCAAATCTACTTCAGATCCACTTTTAATTGATCGACAGGGTTGCCAAAGACTATTTCTCTCCACTAAAACCCTTCTCCTCTCCTCCAAATACTCAAAGTTTCAAAATAAACAATGAATAGGAAACTTGTTGGGCAACCCTATTTTGTTGGTGCCACCCGACAGAAGTAGTTAAGCTATCATGAGATGTTCATGATTTATCATAGAGAAGTGGCCAACTTATTAGCGAGACTTTAAGGTCTTTGTGGCTTGAATTTCTCACAAAAAAATCTTAAGTTTTCTCATTTTGCAAAAGTTCTCACAAGAAACAAAGATATCTGGCCCTTCTCGAAGAAATTTTAATCTATGGGTAAGACAAGCATATAGATAAGAAAAGGTCAATGAAATCCATAATGCTCGAGCTTCAGCATGCTATAGAGGCCTATATTGATTCTTGTCAGAATTATATTAAAAAGACTTCAGAGTTGCAACAATACCCAAAGATTTTGGATTCTTGGTTTATGAAAAAAGGAAAAAGAGGTTGTAATGATTTCAATAATGGAAAAGTAATAGAAGGCAGAGCAGCTATGGGTGTTGAGCCTTCTCTTAGTGGGGCAACCACTAGTTCGTCTTACACATAGGATGACAGAGGTCCATCCCAAAATCTGAGGTTATGCCTGATTGGTAACAAGATAGTTGTATAGAGTTTCAACATTTTCATGAGACGAGCTCATGATCATGGGAATGATGATGATATGTGTAATGTCCCTTTTTGGGAACATTAGAAAATTACAAGTCAAACTTATAAAATAATTAAAAGTGACTAATGGAGTTAAATTAAAATTATTTGAAAGGACACTTTTAATTAAAAAGGGAAAAAGGTAACAAAATGAAATAAGATGAAAGATAGAGAACTGGAAACTAAAGTCACAGCTTGATGCATTAAAACATGAAAGGGAGACAATTTTACTATGCTTGGATTTGAGATTGAATTTCTAGTTTCTCTTTGGAGAACTTTGGGAAGCTTCTAGCTTTCTCCTGTTGGATCCTGAGGATGGAAAACCTTCAGGAATTCTAGATGGATTGGCCATAGCCCTGATTCATCATCTACTATGGAGTCACATTAGAATTCACATTTGGGATTACGGGGGCATATTGTTGTTTTTTTCCAATTTGACAATAAATATGTATTTAAGATTGAATGTTTTGATAGTTGGTTATTGTACTGCTGATGTATAATGAAATAATGTATTTTGAAGAGTTTATATGAGTTTTTTTGGTCATGCTATTATAATTACTTAATATTGTTAGGCAATAGAAATTTATGAGGTTTTCTACATGCATTTGTAATTTAATTGCTGGTCAAGTTTGAAAGTTTCGATCTAGTTGTATTTTGAAGCATATTTTTGAGAAAATTTTGAGAAAATATCCATTCGGATACTAAAGTGGTATCAAAGCCTCAATTCTACCATCCTGTGGAGTTTATTTTCAGTAAGTTTACAAAGGGTAAAGATCAAATCTTTTACATTCCCTATATAATTAGCATGTAGCCAATTGGAAAAATGGAGAAAGCATGCAACCGATAGGAAAAGTGTAAAGACTTGAGTGGGAAAAGATGGATGAATATTGATTGTAGATTCATATCTAACCCTAAGTCTTTGAAGCCTTTCAAAGGAGGTCGATACCCCATAATTTATGTGTGTGAGAGTTGAATGGAAGAGTAAGAGGTCGTATGGAAATGCATGAATAAATGGTAGAAAAGTTTTGAAGTAAGTTAAAGGGGTGTAAGGACTTAGAGGAATAGAAACACTACAGAATCAAGTTGATCAGAACAAAGTATCACTACTATGAATAGAGAGTTATTAGATTGAGCTAAACAAGGATCTAGCATCAACAATTGAAGATTGTAGGTCATCAGATCAAGTATCCTACTATACTTTCTAACCATTGTATTAGGAGAATGGAAATCCTATGATGATAGGTTGGCTTAATAGGTATATTGCAGATCCTTAATAGGGTTGTAAATCCTTTAACAGGGTAACATTCCAAGTAAGTATTTCTAACTCCTTTACACAGGTCACTTTTAATATAGTGTAAAGCCTTTACCAAGGTAGGCCTTTCATAGGGAAGAGCATTGTTGATGGTCAAACTTTGTAACCTTAATCAGTTACATATTTTTGCAGTAATAATTTGTGGGTGTCATCCCCACCCCAGTTTTACTTTCTCATTTTAGAGGGTTTCTAGGTAACCAAATCTTGTGTTATATCTTTTCATGCATGTCTTTACTTTCATGTTTATTAGAGATGTTAGATACGTGTGAATAATATTAGTTAAAAAATTTAGAAGTTAAATAATTTTATTTCTAATTCACCCCCATCTCAAAAGTAAATCGTCCCACTTGTAAATTCCAACAATTGGTATTAGAGATGAGTTATAATAGGGAGAAGCCTTACAGCTTGGAGAAAAGGATCTAGAAATGGAAGTCTACAAACATGGGAAAATCATAGAAAACCAGGTGATTGATATACAACTCATTCTACATACTTTGGAAGAAGCTAGGGAAGAATTGGCGAAATCCTTAAAGAGAAGAAGAGAGATTTCCATAGCTGAGAATGATAGACAATACAAGGAGATTGACACCTCAAAAGTATTAGTAGATGGAGATTCCAAAGAGTTTGATGTAGCAATAGTAGACCTAATGGAGAAGAATAGATCTCAAGAAGAAGAAATTAGAACTCTGGAGCTTGAACAAGAATCACAAGCCATGATGCTTTGTGAAGTGACTTAGCAAAATAAAAGAGCTATTGAAGAGAAGGCTATGATTGAAGAGGAAAAGAGAAACCTTGCTAATAGGTTCGAAGAAAAGTTGATTGAACTTGTAAGAATTTCCAACATGTAGCTAGACACCCTAAGTTAGATGATGAATGCACATCATGAGCTAAATGTCAAGGACATTGAGATCTCCACACTAAAGATGAAAAATGAACAACTACAAAATGACCTAAAAAGAGAGAAGGAGATTGTAGAGAACTTCAAAAGACCCAATGAAGCCATCAAGTACTTTGAACAACTACTAAAATTACCAAGAGCTAGCAATGATACTTGTGGACTAGGATACACTAGCACTAAAAAGGGAGAATCATCCAAGACTGCAGAAGAAAGAAGTGACAAAGGTAAGAACTCTAAACCCACTTGTCATTTTGTGGTAAAAAGGGGCATACCTCTAATGTGTGTAGGAGTAAGAATGCCCATTAGTATGACAAACCTAAAAACATGGGTCACTGTCATAAGTGTAACAAGTAAGGACATCAAGCACATGACTGCAAGACTAGAACCATTAGAACACCAAGATTTGAAGGTCACAACTATAATTTGAAAGAAGTATGGACATAGAGCTTTTGAATGTAGATCAAAGCCTATGTGGACACCTAATTAGCTAGAAAGGTCAAACAAACATGGACATCACTACAATTGGGACGACAACACCAGCCATAGTTGTCACTACTATCAAGAATATGGACACATCCCTAAAAACTACATAAGAACACATTTAAGTGGAAACTATAGTAGATGGTTGAGAAAAACTGCATGCTTCAGTTGTTTGAAGACTGGTCATATCAGCAAAAATTTCCCAACAAGGTCAAAGGCACCCAACTTAGAGTTTAACAAAGGAAAATAAAAGGTAGATGTTGAACACATTAAAGGAAAAATGAACAAAACATGGAAGAAGAAAGATGGAAGTAGCACATCTAATGAAGGGATCACTTCACTTAAAGGGTCAAGTGGTCACACTTCACCTAGCTAAGAAAAAAAAGGTATGTGGAACTAATATACAAAGTTTTATCATACATTAGTTCAAAGAAAAGTAAGTACTAAAAATGATAGATCAACATGAATAGAGATGCAACATTAAAATTTTCACAAGTATGTTTGAGTTTCCCTCAAATGTCGAGTAAAGATCTAGTACATGCCAAGTTGTTTGCCAAATTTAGTAGAAGCTAAATGATTAGTTGCAACTAAGTTAGTAGTGGATGCCAAGAAAAGGAAAATTTTAGTTGAAGCTGAGTAAGGGAAACTTCAGTATATGTCAAGTGTTGAAAAGACAATGGAAGCCGAGTAAAGAAGAATTTCTTAAGGAGCTAAGTGGATAGCTGTAAATGCACTAAGCATTAAATGCTATTACATTAGGGTACATGTTCACATTTTGAATCATTTTTCACCATTGTGAACAAAGAGCAAAGATGAAGAAGAGTGCAAAATAATTTCCAAGTAGAATTTTGAGCATTTGAGTAGATTTCTACAAAGATTTAGCATAGATTCTTTGATTCCAAGGTATTTATACTAGTGTCGAGCTATGCAGTTTCAAGATTTCTTCATGTTTAAACCCTAGTTTGAAGGAATGGCCTCCAGTTCTAGGAAACCTTAGGAGAAAGAGCCATTTGAAGTTCAACTTGTTTCAAATGAAGTTAAACAGCTTGATTTTTATCCTATCCTTGAAGTTGCCGACAAAAAAGATCCAACCAGAGCCCTATCTATAATTCCTCCTAAGGTAGTAATGGTGCAAGATGTTAGGAGATGTTATAACTATAAGATAGGAGCCGTGAGAGGAAGGGCTTAACATGTACCCTAGAGTTCCCTACTGTTTTCAAAACTGAATGGATCAAAATTGTGTTGAGTAGGATTCATGATGGAAGTTTGTGGTTAGAAGATGGCACAGTCAAGATATCAAGAAGGATTGTTCATAGGGTAACAGGTTATCCAACCCTAGATTGGCCCAAAACCTTAAGGAGCGATTCTAAAGAAGCCATTGAGAAGAATACATGAGCTAAATAGAACAAGAGAGGCATGACCATAGATACTATTCATGATCCTTTTGTTGATTTTGTTGTTAGAGTCATTTCCCACAAGTTTTACCAATCTAGTAGAGTCAATAGTGTACCATGCATTGCAGTAGATGTTGGCTACAAACTAGTTTAAAAGGATCATACTTATGATCTAGCTAAACTACAACTACAACAAATCAATGAAAACCTAGGAGCTATAAGAAAAACTAAGGGAGCCCAATGCAAATTTGGTGCAATTTTGATTTGTATGTTTTGCTATGTATAGAATGAATTTATATCCTTTGGAAACGTTAGATGGAAGACAAATAGGTCCATTGTAGCCTAGGTGAATGAATATATTGAACAAATGGGGGCAAATTTTGAAACACTAATGACTATCTATTTTGAAGATTTCAAGAATTCTATGAAATAGGGTGTGAGGCCTCACTCGATCTATCATAGTACCAATGAGATAATTGCATTATGGTGATTTTAATCCTATTTATTTATACACTTTTAAGACTATAGGGTTATGTCATTTAGATATCTGCATTTTGATGATCCACAATTACCTCTGCATATTATGACCTAATTGATGCATTTAATGATTATATTCATGTTTTAAGCTATTAACATTGCTTTAATAGAAATTGAATGGTAGAAATGCTTGTAATGTAAGAATGTAATGTTTAAAGCTGAAATTAGAGTTAAAAGATAAATTTTGTTATGCATTGAGACCTAACCCGCATACCTAGGGATTCAATAGTTGTGAAATTTAGCATCTTGTTTCAATGATAAAAAAAAAAAAAAAAAGACTATGAAGTTATTCAAAATATTAAATTGACCATGTTATGTTGATAAGTAAAGTTTGATGTTATAGTATTTTGAGCATTTTACATGGAAATTATTAGAAAAAGTAATTTAATTAAAAGGAATGAGGTATGGAACTCAAATGTCAAAATGTGATATGTAAGTTTTGATATTTTAATATTTTGAAGGTTATATTTGAAATGATTGAGAAAGGGAAAGTTAAATTGAGATGATGAAATATATGCAAGTCTAATGTTGAATGAGATAATGATTATTTCACTTATGTACTTATTATTTACATGATTTTCTTGGACTACTGATGCTTGAGTTTAGTGTGCAGGAATTTGACCATGGATTTAAAGAGGAATTAAGGCTCAAACTACTACAAACATGACATAGCCAAGGTTGAATCAATGGAAAAGATTGAAACCTCATTATAATGTGTTTTATTTCATGTATGTGAATTGTATATGTGTGTAATAGCTTAGTTCATGTATTATTGGAGTCAAGTCACTTTTAATGTAATGTGTTGTTTTGTGTGTGTTATTTGACACTTGTGTTGTCCATGTGGAGATGCCATGTCATTCAGGGTTTGGCAAGATGTAACCTAACCTAAACCTAACTCCAATGTAGTACCCAAGTTAACCTCACATAGAAAAATGTCATGAGGAGTCTCAATCAAAGGAAATTCGAATTTATACTTGGCTAGGGTTTTTAGGGGTCATTAGGTGGTCCCAAAGTGTCTTTTATGTGAGAATAAGATAGCCATGTGATAGTATATCAAGTTAGGAACCTATTTTTGACCATGTGAGTGCCTAGATAGCCTAGAGGGCCCCTTTACCCATGCATTCTTCCATCAATTCGAATTTGGAGTTGTCATATCCATGTTACCACTTAGTCAAAAATAGAAAAGTTAGAGGAGACAAGTTTGTAAGAAGTAGTGGCTTAGTGTTTTTGCTACAATAGGTTAGTGAGAAGGATTTATTAGAGGGTCTTGGCCAAACTAGTGGGGTGTCTACCCACTCTCTAATTTTAGAGACAATTAGTTGTGGAGGGAGATTAAGGGAGCTCTTCTACAACCATCCTTACCCTAGCTTGGACCAAGGTTGGTGACATAAACATGTTCTTTTACTCCTTTTCTTTAGTATGGATAAGAAGATCTACAAGTGTGAAAAGTTATCAATGGAATATGCATTGCATTATCAATCTTGTGTTATGAGCTTGTCATTGTGTTGGGAAGAAGTGAATGTGTTTTGTGCTTTTGGAGATCCTTTCTTGGTTTTGGTTTGTTGTTCTTCATTTGTTTTGTTGTTGTTTCCTGTTTGAATGTGAGTGTTGATTGTGATTATGGGTGTGAAGGCTTAACTCACCCTTGGGAGGGCAGAGAAGCCTTGGGTGAAGGGCATAAGTTGGGCTTGACATTGCAGGTGAGAAAGAAAATTTTGTTTTTACCTCATGATGAGGTTGTTATTATGGAGTATGGGCTCCTTCATGGCCATGAATCTTTTTGTTTGGTAGGTACAAGGAGGTTTGGTGGATGAGGAGAAGATGGTTGTTTTGAAGGTGTTGAGAGGCAATGCAGTGGTAATATGTTGTTTATGTTGTGGCAGCCTTGAGAGGCAAAATGTATTGGCAATATGATATTTATGAATTTCTCCTCCTTGAAGAGTCCACCTTCACCCAAAATTTTATGATTCCAATGGTGAATCATTGTGCAAGACATGGAAGGGTGTTGATTGTGTTTTGTGTTGTGTCTTCATGTAAAATTTTGTGATGTATGTAACCTGGTTTGAGCCTTGTTCCCCTAGTGCGGGGGTGGTCTCTTTGGAGGCCTATGGTTGGGTGGAAAGCACTCATGGCCCTTGTTGTTTATTTGTGATGCATTTACAGATTTTGTGCTCAAGGGAGCAATGAAAACAAGCTTGGAGTGATCATCCTATGGATGTTGCATAAAGATAAAACTTGTCATTTTGCTTTGTAACTATAAAGGTGAACTCTCCATATTGTTCATGTGGTTGCAATGAATGATTGCATAGTAGAGAAGAAGGGATATGTCTTTTGTTTGGAAGGAAATATTGTTTTCTTTCATGGCATAAAATGTTGTAATTGTAAGAGTATAGTTCCTACTCTTTTGCTTTGTGTATTGAGCTATAAAAGAAAATCTCCATTTGAATATACCACTGTGATGTATGGGTTCATGGGAAGAGAAAGTAATTTGGAGGTTCTCTTAACTAAATGCATTGTAAGACTCTATCTTTATGTGCTTTATTGGAATATAAGGAGTTGACTATCCTCTCTGTCATATAAGAGATAGTTTCATGATAAGGAATAGTCATAATTATATCTTAGAATAATAAATTTAAGATGCATTTGATAAAAGCTAGAATTCTCATTAAGTTTTCATTATAATGAATACTTTGGTAAAATTTTGCAATGGAACATGATCAAATGCAAGCTATAAAGTTGATGTAATATATCAAGCCAATAGTATGGAAGGTTCTTTAGATTCTAGTTTTATTTACTACTATTTCAAGTAGCATCAATAGAACCGATAATCATATAAAATAGGATAGCCAAGTTAAGCCAAATTTGAACCCATACTCATATCCTATCAAATGAAGGATAGAAGGAAATGCAATAAATTTTTTAGTGAAACCTTGCTGTAGATACATTTTACCTCTCTGGAATTTGTATGGGAAAGGAAATTAATTCTTTCCCTATGATTATAGATCAGTAAAATAATAGGAAAAATATTCCTCAAACCTTGTGTCATCATCCTAATAAAAAAAACATACATATATACATACTTATAGGCTCACTAAGTCTACCTTATTTTCAAAGACTCTACACCTATTTATAATTCTAGGCATACTCTATGCTTATCCCACAAATAATCATGGGATTCCAATTCTTAGAAGAAAAAAAAGAGGGATAGATAATATTAAAATAAATTTGGAAAAGACATGTCTTAAAACATTGTCACAAGAGCACTTTTTTTTAAAGAAAATAAAAAAAATGATTTAGTAATGAGGAGACTTCCCAAGGCCGACCACCTTGGGAGCCTCCCCATCACATTTTACCTACCCACTCATGTGGGAACTAGGCGTTAGTGGACTGTTTAAGGAAATATTCAAACTAGGGGGCTACTTTTTAATTTAAGGATAAAGTAATATCCTCAAACAAAACTTCATCCAACCATTATTACCTAGGATGAAATGACTATAGCTAGTGTTCCTAGGCTTTTCACGTGGGCCTAGATAGCAAGTAGTGGGGGGGGAACCAAAAAACTTAGTAGGAGCTCTAACCAAGACTTAGGCACCAGATATGGGGAAGTATGGTAGATTTTGTGCAAAAGGGTTCTTCTCAATTTTAGTATATTATACTGAGAGGAGAATCTAGATTAGTCTTCAAGCTTTAGACTTATTAGTACATAAGTAGGTATATAGGTATTCTTAGCACCATTTGATTTTGAGATAATCTTAAGGATTAGAAAGTGGTAATATTATGAAAGTAGTATGTAATCATGTCCTTCCTAGAAATAATAGTGGACTAATAAGGAGTATATACTTTGCTTTAGAAATGTATATTAAATTAAAATGCAATCATTGTTAAGTAAGTAGGAATGTACTTATTAACTAGGATAACTAAGTGTTGCTTGTTAATTTTAAAGTAATAAAGTTATATTGTCTAGGCAATAGATTACAAGGAAATTTTAGTGTTTTGATCTCACCTATACATATAGATACTAGTGAAGAGATGTGTACATGTAAGAGTAATAATAAAATAAATAAATCTAAAAAAAAAAGGATATATAAGCAATGATTTAAGAAGATACCATTATACATTTATACTAGTAAGAGAGATAAACTAGTAAGATATCTATATTGTCCTGACAAGAATATAAAGTCTATATAGAAAACCTGCTTAAACTCCTCGTATTTCCATGTATGTAAGAAGTTGCTATTGCTTTGTAATGATGTATATCATAAGAGGTAAATGTGAATATGTTTAGGGGGGCATGATTTCACATATAGAATTAGAAAACACGTTAATTTAGTACTCGATTATGGGTTGAATGTAACCTTAATGTAAGGATTAGATTTTTTGATAATGATTATGATAAGTACCTTGCTACCTAGTTGAATGTATTGTTGAATCTACCTTCAGATAAAACATGATATGAATGGAAAAGTCAACAAAAGGTTTATAATTAGTTCATATTTCAATCGTGGAAATTCACATTGAGTTATTGAACTATATTTATTTAATCATGAACTAAGAAATTAGTGGGTGATAAGGAGAAATTTTTTTTTTAAAAAGATGAAAAAAGAAAAATTGTTGTGTTTTTACAGTAAATTTTGGGCATGACATAGGGACTGAGGATACCTGTTTCATTAGTAGAGAAACATACAAATGAAATTTTCTTTCTTTTTGACATTGATTATACCTACATTCAAGTAGCCATACTAAGGGTTAGATGGATTAGACCACTTGAGTATGAGATGAGATAAACATTGATGAGGCATCTGTAGCAATTACAACATTGTTAGCAGAGCAAGTAGATAAGAGTGCCCCACATTTTGGCATGTGGTGAGATCCAAAGTGGATATGGAGCTCAACACTACTTCTACACTAAAGAAAAAGGATAAACTAGTGAAGAAGCTCAAAGGTAAATTTGGAGAAGGGGCTTCAGAGGAAGAAGATGAAGACAAAGAAGATGATAATGAAGATAAACAAGGGCAAGGGCCACTAGAATTAACCCCAAGGCATGGGTGAGGATGCTGAAGAAGAAGAAGGTGTCGAGCAAGAAGCACATAAAGCATAGCCCAAGAAGAGGAAAGTATAGAAACAACTTCTTGCATAGCCAAAAGGTAAGAAGAAAACAACCAAGCCAAGCCTAGCAAAGCCTACTAGAAGGGTAGATAATAGGGCTAAAACAAAGGTAGCCAAGGAGTAGGAGAAGCAGAAAGCAACACAATAGTGAGAGCTAGAAGAGAAAAAGAGGACAAAATGTGTGCCACCTCCAAAGTCAGATGAGGAGAGGACAGAATCTGATAATGAACAATTCAGAGTGGTAAGTCATACCACTAAATTTGACTTAGAAAATGTTTGTGACAATATTAGGGATAGTGCAAATTTGACTGGATTGAAAACTATTGACTTCAATAAGTTAAGTAGAGAGGAGAAAAACATACTGGAAGAATCAATCTACACTATGTTGGCCAAGTTCAAGAATACTCTAGTTGAACTAGACAATACCATGCCCAAGGAGCTATATACAATTGTAGAAAATAAATGGCATTATTGCCTAAAATTGGAGAAAGAAATAAGGGAGTCAACTTTGGCTCGTGCAATGCCTAACCTCACTAAAGGTCGTATAAGAGAGGCTAGCAAGAAACATGGGAGCAAGTTTGCACCCAAATGCAAAGCCTTCAGCATACTACAAAATAAAACTGAAGATGTTATAAAGAAGTCCACTTTCATGTGGAAAGTGATTTATGGCCTTCAAATAGTAAAGGAAGGACAAGAAGATCCCTTTGAGGGAAAGAATAATGATGAAGAGGAAGACTAAAATGAAAAGGAGGAAGAAGGAGAGAAAGAAAAGGAAGAAGTAATAGTGGAGAAGGAAACATAGAAAGGTGATGAGGAAATAGCTAAGAAGTAACTACTCATCCACATGCTATACCTACATCTGAAAAAACAATAATTATGAAGGATATTCTTGACACTTCTGGTCAGAACATCAACCCACTAACTATAGTGGATCTCAAAAGGATCTTTCACCAAACAACATTACAAGCACAATTATGTACCAATCTAATTCTTGTGAGTGTAGAGGAACTACAAAAGACAGTAACTAAGATTACCAAGGAGAAGGTGAATCCACAAGAACCACCTTCACAAACTCCAATAGCAACAAGTGGACATGCACAAGAGCAACTACCACAAGATGCATCAGCTAAGGTTGACACTACAACCATAGTGATTTTTGAGGAGCAAGAAAAGGAGAAGATGAGATAGAAGGATACCTCTACTCCTACAACACAAAGTCAAGGTGCACCTCCTCTGATCACTATAATTGATCAAGGTAGAACTGAAGATGACAAGACAAGGAAGAGGAGAAGACCCATAAGGAGAAAGAATGAGAGGCAATACAAACATTGGTCAATCTACCTACTACAGGGACTCCTACTAATAATTCAAGCACTGATGTAGTACCACTACAAATATCTACACCAGGCTCGAGCTCTACCAAGGTAGCCAGGGTACGTCATTATGGAGACCTTGCACTTGATGTGAAGATAGTCATACCAAACTATGACTATAAAACAATGAACATAGCACAAATCAATGAAGTGCAGTAGGCACTAGAGAAGAAGAAGAAGCAAGAAATACTCAGGAATGAGTATAGGTAAAGGCAAGCACTGAGTGAAATCAAAGAAATCTTTCTTGATGAATTTAGTTTTCCAATACCTAATGAGACAAACCCCATCATAGAGAAACTATCCAACATAGTGGACCAGGTACAAAATGAAGACCTAGACAGTAATGTCAAATTACTTGAATGGTCTAAAAGGAAATTATAGATGAAAGTCAATGAGAAACTATCTGGTGAAATAGCACTATCTCAAGTTGAACTAGCTAAAAAGGTTGAAAAGGTGAAAGTGGTACTTTAGAACATATTCTCATTGTACTCCAAATTGTGTGATTCTTCATATTTCACACAAGAAATAAGGTAGAGGATATTGAGCTTGGAAAGGAACCTCAAGGTATCTAGCACATGGCTACCAAAGGATCTAACTCAAAGTGAGAAGCATTTTTCTACAATGCTTCACACTCAAAAGGAATTAGCTATACTCATAGCAGATGAGGTTAATACCAAGGCTAAATTAATACAGTTCTAGTCTACAATCACCCCACACATGGAAGTTTTGCATAAAGAAATGGCCTATGTAGAGAATGTTTTGAAGAAATTTCCTAATCTTTCTACATTGGAATTCCTAGTATAGCTTGTAGCAGAGACAACCATTCAGCTTAAAGCATTGGAAATTACATTAGAAAATTAGGATGCTACTTTGAAGATTATCACGAAGGTAAATAAATCTTTTTTTATTAAGTATTCAATTCATTCTTAGGACCCTTTGACACAAGCATCAAAACAGGGGAGAAAATATAATAATAATTAAAGTGAAATACATTGTGAGGTAGATAATAAAGGGGGAGATATCCAAAAGGGGGATATACCCAAAGGGAAACATAATAAAAATTTTGAGTTTTAGGGAGAAATCAGGAGAGACAACCAAAAGGATACAAAAAATGCAAGGATATGTGTGAATGAGAGAGCAGACATAGAGTAGAAACAAATCAAACAAGGAAAGGAATGAGAAGGCAGAGATAAAGTGTATCAGATTAAATAGCATGAGACAAATTCAGCATAAAGAATTTTGGATACATAAATGGCACATCAGCTCAGGGGGAGTTACAAGTTTTTAAGGTATATAGTCTTCTACAAAATCTTGAACAAGTTTTCAAAGTTTTGTACACATGTCAAATAGGATGTGCCTTATACACATAGAGATCAGATTCATAATGTTTAGTTAAGTATTTTTGACACTCATGTCAAAGGGGGAGATTGTTGGTCCTAGATTGGTTTTGACAATTGAGTGTCAACACACTTAAGAAAATTCTAAGGTTGATGCCAAGTATAACATGGAAGCCAAGCTATAGTATGTGTCGAGTCAGAAATTCAATAGGTGCCAAGTGAACTTCAAGTGCCGAGCAAGTTTCAAGTGTTGAGTGACAAGTAATGCCAAGTTACTATAGATGTTGACTAAGACAATGTTACTATAGGAGCTAAGTAAGATAGAGATGCTATATGTGCCAAGCATCAGTAATTAATAAATGCTGAGTAACACAGAATCAACATATGAGTTTGTACCTGCAAAAACTCAGATGTAAACCATTTTTGCACTGACTCAAGATGAATCTCGAAGGATCTTAAAGATAAGATTGAATCTTTTACATTACCTATATAATTAGCATGCAACCAATTAGAAAAATGGAGAAAAAATCCAACCAATAGGAAAAGTGTAAAGATTTGAGCAAGAAAAGATGGATGAATATTGATTGTAGATTCATACCTAACACTACATATTTGAAGCCTTTAAGAGGAGGTTGATACCCCATAATTTATGTGTGTGAGAGTTGAATGGAAGAGTAAGAGGTCATATGGAAATGCATGAATAAATGCCATCAAATTTTTGAAGGAAGTTAAAGGGGTGTAAGGACTTAGAGGAAGAGGAGTACTGTAGAATCAAGTTGATTAGAATAGAGTATCAATACTTCGAATAGAGAGTTATCAGATTGAGCTAAATAAGGATTTAGAATCAAAAATTGAAGATTGTAAGTCATCAAATCAAGTCATTCTACTATAATTTCTAACCATTGTATTAAAGGAGAATGGAAATCCTATGATGACAGGTTGCCTTAACAACTATATTGTAGATCCTTAACAGGATTGTAAATCCTTTAATAGGTTAACATTCCAAGTGAGTGTTTGTAAATCCTTTAAATAGGTTACTTTTAACAAGTTGTAAAGCCTTTAACAGGGCAGGCCTTTCATAGGGTAGACCATTGTTGATGGTCAAACTTTTTAACCTTAACCAATTACATATTGCTGCAATGATAATTTGTGGGTGTCATCCCCACCCCAGTTTTACCTTCTCATTTTGGAGGGTTTCTAGGTAACCAAATCTTGTCTTATCTATTTTCATGCATGTCTTTATTTTAATGTTTATTAGAGATGTTAGGTGCATGTGAATAGTATCAGTTAAAAGTTTTAGAGGTTAAATAATTTTACTTCTAATTCACCCTCTCAGAAGTAAATCTTCTCACTTGTAAATTCCAACAAGCCAGGTCCATCATAAACTGGTTTACCTTTCTAGTCTTGCCTTACTATGACTGTACTTCCCTTTCTTCCCAGTGTATTTATTGGTTTCTTTCCTAGGGGAAGTAATACACTCCCCCAACTCCTAGCCATGATAGCCTCTAGAGTTTTAGAGATATGGGAATGGCTAATACTACTAGGGGTTGGCTTATTGACCTAAGGTAATCTCTTCTTTCCTGTAGGTTTGACATCACTATCAAAAGACTCAGAGGTGGAATCTTTCTTGTGGGGGGACTCAAATTTTTCTAACTGGAGACATTTTTTGGTTCTCTTGGTGTTCTATGAGCCCTTCCTGCTATCTGAGCCTGACTCTATGAGACTAATTTTGACCTTAGGGTAAATTTTGACTTCCGGTCCAAGGGTTTTCTTGAACTTCTTGTGGCTAGGGCTAGGACCTAGGTCCAAGTAGACTTGAGGGGTGACTGAAGCTAGAGGTGGTTTTTGGGCTACGTGTTGGGTATACAATTTTTTGATAAGCCCATGGTGGATCAAGTAGAGATTTTTATCCTCCTCATTTTTCCTTTTGGCCTTAATAATACAATCTTCTTGTGAATGCAATAATAGATGTGGGAAAGAAATGAAATCAAAATTCTTGAGGTGATTCAAAATAGGGAAGTGGTAATAATAGATTTCCTAAAAGCGGTCCTCCAAGGTCATATACTACATGATCACATAACAGATGGTGTCAAAAAGCTTAGGGAGGAATTCCCATAAAAACCCTCCACACATTCGCATCACTCCCTCCTTGAGTTTGAAAAACTTATGCAAACTAGCTTCATCATTGACCTTAGCCTATCACTACCATTTCTTTCCTTACATAGTAAAGTATCTAACCCTCACTATTGTTTCCTCAAAGATCTCAAATCTCATTCCATTGACAATCACCCTTCTATCCTTCCAAGTCTAGAAGAATTGTACTAAAAAAATCTCATCGTACTTCTCCATACCCTACATATATGGTAAGAGGTCACCTTCCTATAAGTATAGCATCATTGCCTCACTATTGGAGATACTTTCCTCCACACCCACTAGTTCAATGTGATCACAAACATCCATGCTTTCTCCAGTTTGACTACCAATTCTTCAAACGACTATTCATCGAATATAAAATGAAAAGCCTCAATGATAAAAATGAAAAGAAATTCAATACTCATCATAACTCTGTAGTGTTTCCTAAAAAAAATCCACCCTCTGTGACACGTGTGAGCAATCTCTTTCCATTCATAAGCAACTGATGCCAGTTGTGCTTTGTGCGAGAATTGTGCAACTTGTCATTTTGATTATTAATTTGTTCTTTATATCTCACTAAATCCCCCTCTCTATGTCCTTTTTCAATAGTAATCAATATTCATTATAGTGGAAACATTGATGTATATCATCATACAATCTTTCCAAACAAGCCCTTTATGAAGCACCTTGTCCTCATGCCCATGTAGAAAAATGGATGCTTGCCACCTATTTTGATTACTCATTTGGCATTATTGAAATTTCTCTGCCTTTTCATCACCACTTGTATTGGTGATGGAAATAATATGAGATCCTCCCACTCCACTAATCTCATGACACCATGAAAAAATTTGGCCAGCTCATCTAGCACTCCATTCCCTTACCAATATGTGTGCCACTTGGATCTTATGGTAATCATCCATAAACCTTTGGATTTCATCAATTATGAATTTAATGAACAAATTTCTCTAACCCTCTCCCTTATTAGTCTTAATGATAAGCATAGAGTCCCCCTTAATGTCTAGGTTATAAATTCCCCAAGCTTTCACAATTCTCAACTCCCACAGGAGTGCCAAAGCTTCAACTTGATTGTTAGAGCCTCTACCACATTTACCAGTATAGGAAACCACCATATTTCCCATGCTATTATGGAGGACACCTCCCTCTGCTGTGTTATCCATCATGGCCAAGCCATCAAATTTTAGCTTAAACCAAGATAGAGGGGGTGGGTGCCACACCATCTTCTTCCTTGCCAAGACTTTTGAATTATCAAATTGTGCCATGATTGGGTCAACATTCCAAGCCGAGGTCCATTTCATATCTAGACCACCCAAGGGGTTCGAAGGAGGTGCTTCCAATGCCATATCCCACTAGATTCTTTTATGAGCTTGATAATCTGTAGGCCCACCCCCAAATTGGTAGTGGCTTGTTCCTTGAAGATCTTATTGTTCCTTTCCTTCCAGATATGCCAAGTAACATATGGAGGGATAATCAACCATAAGTTTCTCATATATGGGTGAGCAGCCAAATTGTTCTAATGAATAAATTGCTTCAATTCACTCTCTATATACTAGGGGGCCTCTCATAGTGCAAGAACTTCACTCCACACAACCATGTCAAAATGACAATGGATAAGAAAGTGTGGAATAGACTCAACATCTTGGAGACATAAAGTACAAAATTTAGTGAGTTGACAACCTCTACGCTAGATGTTATCAATAGTGAGGATCGACCAATGCAAAGATGACCACCAAAAGAAGTTTATCTTTGGTAGGATCCAAAGGTGATAGGCTCTTCTCCCCCCCCCACCTCCCTTGCCTGCCCCCCCACCCCCATACAACAAATCTAAGGAAACTTAACTATAAACTCCCTCGATGGTGTGAGTTTCAACACCAAGGAGTCCTCAACTGGATCAAGGGGGATCTTGTAGGAATGTAGAAGGTTTTTTAGCTCCTAGGAAAGCCCCACCTCCATAGGCTGAAGGTTCTAGAAAGTAACCAATTGTCTTTCAAGGGTGATGAACTTTCAAATCCAAGGGCCATACAATCTAGTACACTTTTCATGCACTAGTAAGGACTTAGTATGTATGAGTGGGTTATCACAAATCTATTGATCCTCCCAAAATTACATAAAATTACCATTCCCAATAATCTAGTGACACCCCTTTTTTAGGATATTTTTGGTTTTAACCACATTGTTCTAGATCTTGGAGCCTTGCAGGAGAACATGTGCTCAAGGGAATTTGTGGGGAGACAATTGTCTGAGATATTTAGCCTTGAAAATGTTACACCACCTACCTTGGAAACTCACCAAATTCCAACTAATTTTGGTTAAAAGGGCCTTATTCAAGTGTCTTGTTCCTCTTAAACTCAAACCTCCAAGAGCTTTTAGTCAACAAAATTTCTCCTAGATAATTAAATTCATTCTTGACTTCTCTTGAGTGTTGGACTGCAAGAAGTATTGCTAGATTTTATTAATAATGTCTATAATCCTACCCAAAATTATGAAAATGAAGAGGAAATACATCAAGATTCCCTATTGGGAGGTGGAGAGAAGCTTGAGTTTCTCGTCATTATTCAATATTTTTCCTTTCCAACTTGCCAACCTTTTTTGGAAGTGTTCAACCAGACCATTCCAAAATTGATTGGGGACTTCCTTTACTATAAGAGGTAGACCAAGAAAACTATCAGGGAGAGAAGCCTCTTGGCAGCCAAGAATACCTATCACCTTTTCCCTCAAACTAGTAACAGTGTTAAAGAAAAATACTTTTCATTTTTAGTAATTTATACATTGACTAGAGACTAGTGCATACTGATTCAAGGTGTCTTTCCATTCTCTTGCTTCATATATGGAGGAGATGCTGAATAAAAAGGTATCATCCACAAACTATTGTATTATTTGTTAGGGGCACTGAGAGGAAGGTTTAATATCCTTGATTTTGTCAAAGTTAGTCGAAGAAACTAAATTTCTTCTTAGCACTTCCGCTACAATAATAAAAAGGTAAGGAGATAGGGAGTCACCTTGGCAAAGACCTTGGGAGGAAGAAAAGAAATTGCCATGGGCTCCATTAATGGTAACTGAGAAAGTAACAAAGGTAACAATATTTATTATAATACTATAAACCTTCTCATTAAAGCCATGTTTGGCAAGAATTGCAAAGAAGAATTCATGCATAACCTTATCATAAGCTTTGGAAATGTCTAATTTAAGTGCCACACTTGGTTTCTTAGACCTTTCCATAGAGTGTATTACCCCATGGATGGTTATAACTACACCAAGAATCTACCTCCTAGGCATGAATCCATTCTAAAATTGGCCAATGAACTTGTTCCAGAGAGGCTTGAAAAATTTACCATAACCTTAGCAAGAACCTTATAAATAGTGTTACAAAGGTTGATGGGTCTAAATTCCTCCAATATTTTAGGGTACTCCATCTTAGGAATGAGAAAAATGAAGGTTTGGATAAGTTCCTTTAGCAACTTTCCCATCCTAATAAAGTCATGAGCAGCATGGATAATGTCATACTTGACAATGTCCTAGAATTCTAGCAAGAAAGCAGGGGGAAACCCATCAAGATCAGGCACTTTATATTGATCCATACTAAAGACAACCATTCTGACTTCCACATCTTTCTCCTTACACATCATTATCTCATTGAAATGATCATTAATCACTAGTTGAAATGACCTTAGGATATCACTTTGAATTTTTCTATTAACCTGGGCTGTCAAGGGCTTATACATTTCCTAAAAATAGGAATTAACTTTATCCTCTATCTATTCCATTTTAGTGACCTCATGGTCATTATCATCTATCAAAATTTTTATAGTGTTTCTTTTTTTTCTTCTTGAGGCCGACCTATGGAAAACCATTGTGTTTTTGTGTCCCTCCATCAACCATTGGACCCTAGATCATTGTTTCTAGAAGACTTCCTCCCTAGTTAGGAGGGTTTTCAATTCATCTCTACACTTCCTCTCCTCCTCCTGCTACTTGATTTGCATGTTACTTTGTTTAAGTTTCATTTTGAGAGATTCCAACTTTTTTACAGTAGCCTTCTTTTCCTTGGATAAAATCCCAAATGAGGATTTTCTCCAAGCTCCCACCTCCTTTCTAACTCTATCCAGTTTTTTTGCAATATGAAACATGGTCATATCTTCCATGGAATCCTTCCACCACTATGCAATACAGTCTTTAAATTCATTATGTGAGTGCTACATGATTCATTACCTAAAAGGCCTCTATCTAGTACTTTTTGTGTCCAAGAGAGAAGAAACATTGAATGATCCAAGATGGTCCTTGGATACACCTGAAGGGAGGTATATTGGAGAATGTCCCATCTAGAGGAGATTAGAGCCTTGTCAAGCTTAACTTGAATCAAGTTTTCCCCTATTCTATTATTAGACCATGTAAAAGAAAATTATTGGAGATCAATATCAATTAGATCATTTATTCTTAAAAAATCCTCCAAGTCCTACATGCTCTTTTAAAAATCCTCTAATCCCCCCAATTTCTCTAAAGGGTACAATGAGGTGTTAAAGTCTCCCATACACAAAAAAATTTCCTTGTCTCATGGAATCTGTTGGAAATATTCAAGATATGACAAGTTACTGAGAGGGGAGGGGTGAATCAGTAACTTTTAAAATTTCAAACAATAAAATTGCATACTGATATATTCACCATTCATCCAAGTAACCTACTGTAAGCATGAAATAAAATCATTTGCAACACTTGAACACACAGATTTGGTGACCCAGAAACCTTCCAAATAGAAAGTAAAACTGGGGTGGGGATGAAACCCACAAAGCTTCGTTACTGCAGTATGAAGTTGGCCGATTAAGGCTTACAATGACCACTTATAGTGATCTGCCTTGTTAGGAGCACAAAGGATTGCTAGATCCACCTTGTTAGAGGATTTACAAACATACAATAAAGTATGCACTCTGTTAGGAGATTTACAAAAGACTGTTAAGTCTACCTTGTTAAAGGATTTACAAAAATTGATTCACCTGTTAGAATGAAACAGTGGATCTAATTACAACTGATTGCTGATAAGATCCGCTATGCTCTGATTCACCTTGATGTGATAGATAAAACTTTTCTGCTCCAAAACTTGACCTTGCTGAATACCTTCACAACTTAGCACACATACTTTCCCACGCATGTATTTCTTTCACACTTTCACATTTTCATTCATTACCATTACATTTGAATGATACAATACATTGCATATATATACCATCCAAATAAACAATACATGCAAGGTCGGCCAAAACAACAAGTGCAAATCTCTATACAAAGTCAGCCCAAGGTAAAAACTCGGGTTCACTGAACTGACTCGGTGTCCTTCTGATACTCGGCATCCACTGCGTTACTCGGCATCATCATGCACTCGGTAGAAGTGAAGGCACGGTCCATACTAAACACTTCGAGTAGTTTTGAACTTGGTAACCACTGGAGACTCGGTAGAAGAGATGTCACTCAGTGAACACTTCTATCTGAACTGTAGCTCGGTGATCAAAGGAAACACTCGATAGAACCTTGTGACTCAGTGATAGTTAGTTTCCTTGATAACCTCAGGAGCTCAGTAAAATTAATTTCCTTGATAACCTCAGGAGCTCGGTTATCACAAAGTTCTCGGTCAATACTAAGTACATCTTCACTCAGTCAAAACTGATTCCTTTCTTTACCTCGAACACTCGGTAAACACTGGCTGCTTTGTTCACCTCGATCACTCGATAAACACTGACTTCTTTGTTCACCTCGATCACTCGGTAAACACTGAGAACTAGGTAAAGCTTGGCTTACAAAGGAATGTCTAGTGAGAGCTCGGTAAGCATTCAGAATCCAATAAGTGTTGTAACTAATGACAAAAATGTATCATAATGCCAACAATCTCCCCCTTTGGCATTAGTGACAAAAACACTTATGAGACAAAATTTATCTGACATGCTGATGACTGATTCTGAATATACATAGCTTCGTTATATACAACTCCCCCATAGAATGTACATACAGTATTTACATGAGCTGTATATCTCTTCCTTTGTACAATTTCTCCGAAAACACTTATTCACCCATAGTATACATATCCAATAATAATCTCCCCCTTTTTGACAATAATGCCAAAGAATAAAAGAATATATATACTTATATTGAAACACCAAAATGAGAGATGAACTCTGAATGTACCTGAAGAATAAGCTGGAGAGTCTTATCCCAATTCTCTTGCAAAATTTTACAGGTGGAAAGAGCTACTTGAACTTCAGTCGAAAGTTCAATCACATGGTCTGCAATGGAGAAGTTATTATCATGGATTAATGTCTTTGAATGTCCAATGTGCTTCTGCATTGAATCCATGATGGGAAGGATCATGTTTTGGATATCTATCAATGTAGATCGGATCCTTGCCTCTTCTCTCAACAGCTCTGCCTGCTTCTCTGACAAAAATTTGATCCTGAGGTGATGAGATGAGCTTGAACTGGGGTCAAGCTTCAAGTTCTGTGCGCTCACCTTCAGATCCTCATCAATTTTATTTAGTTTCTCTCTTATTCCCTTAGTGTACTCGGTAACATCACAAAGCTTAGCAAAAAGAGATGTTACATTATTAAAAGAATTTTTCATATCTGCCAAAACTGAGGTTAATCCAACCTGATTTATTGCAATGTTCTGGGCAATGTGCCCCAACACCTTATTATCAAATTTCTTTGCTGCACGCTCAATCAGCTTTTCTTGTTCGGAGGCATCTTCATTGAATTTATTAACTGCCTCTTCCAATTGAATCAAAATGTGTTGAGAAGTATCAACATCAACACCTATAGCCTCAGTAATTATGTTTCGGGCATCCTCAATTATCCTGTATTCCTTATCCCTTTCCGATCTTAACTACATCTGAGTAGCCTTTTTCTCAATAAGTTGACTAGCATACCTCATTTCTTCAATGGTAGCATTATCAAAGTCAATCTTTGGAATTACTATCTCTGTGTCCAAGTCAATGTCTTCAGGAATTTCCTTTCCAGTGATCATAAGTCTTAATGGCTACTTTTGTTTGACTTCTGAGATGACTGGTTTTACCTTTGGAATAGACACAACAGTAGAGATAGAAGGACTAGCAATAAAAACTGGGATGCTTGAGGGTTGAGTGCCAATAGGAGTATGTACAGGGTCAAAAATTTGAGTACTGGCCAAAAATGGTGATACACTCGGTAATATAGTATCTAAGCTCACTGTGCCTGAAGTAGATGGTGACAAAATTGTAGAACAAATTGGAGTAGTCAAAATTGGAGAACTCACAGTAATACAAACTGATGATGATGGAGTCGAGGAGGCCAACTCAGTAGATGAAGAGGGGTGCAGCTCGATAGACAAAGAGGGATGCAGCTCGATAGATGAAGTGGTAGTCACTTCCACTGATGATACCTGGAGCTGAGATATGACAGGTGTAGATGGTAAATCTGGTGTAGATGAACCTGCTGAAGCTGACTCCAACCTTGATGATGTCACAGGTTTAGCTGGGGAGTGAGGAAGGGATGCAATAATTGCTGCTGCAATTTTTACCGGATCATCCTCCTTATCTTCCTCTTCAGCTTCTTCCTCTTTGTCTTCTTCCTCTTTCTCTTCCATCATTGCATGCAACTCTCCTGGTGTAACTGTGATGGATGGAGCACTATCTGATTCATCACTGCTGCTGCTGCTGTCATCATCCTTTATTTCTACTAGGTCTACACTAGGCTTATGTAGATGATAGATGTTTTTCCACATGTTTGTAGCATCATTTACAACATGCTCTATATCTTTGATCAAAATCAAACAAGTGTGGAATCTGATCATCATTTTACCTTCATAGGTTTTCAATTCAGATTTTACGTCTGCTCCAGTGAGACTAGGCCGAAGATTCTTCAGGGATTTCTCATATATATCTTTTACCATCTTGGTGGCTAACTCCCATCTTGACTGTACTCTCTCCAGTAGTTCTTTAGAGATATGAGGAGCAATCTGGTCCAGGGAGTATTTCCATTTTCCCATTTTGTTAAGTACCAGTTCCTCAATCTGCATTTTCTCTACATCAGTCCTTGTCTCAAATTTCAATGCCTTGAAATTTGTGATACCAGCTCCTTCTTCCAATGATTTGAGCCTTTGCTTGAATGTAGGTGCAGGCTTCACCAATACAGGTTCTTGAATACCTTTTCTTGTCCTCCGAGTAAATACTGCAGTAGGCTGCTTCTTGGGCTTGGTAATGATTACCTTGCCTTTCTTCTTTGCCGGTTGCTCTTCTTCTGATTCTTCTTCTCCTTCTTCTTCTTCTTCACTTTCTTTATCTTCACCTTTTCCCTCGGTGAGCATAAGAGGACCCATTGCAGTTTTCAGTTTGGCCACTTTCCTCTTACCTTTGCTGATGGCCTGTGGAATTTTGATTTCCAGTTCAATTTTGGCCTTTGCTTCATCATAAGTACCAAAAATCCATTGCCTTGGGTCTACTGGCTCATTTACCAGTGCTTCAATGATATCCCTTGTTTCATCAATAGTTACCTCATATGGAAGAGGTTTCATCCATGCAACTCGGGGTCTAACTGCCTGTATGTACACCTTGTCACATTCAACCATAAAACATATGTTATCTTTATATTCTTCAACAAGCCTAGGAGGAATTCTGAATCGGTTAATCATCCTCTCCTTAAAGTCTTCAAAATAGTTATCCATGATACTATCAAAATTTTCTCCCATCTCTGCTATAAACTCTTTAATCTGATACAAAATTGGGACATCTTTTCTCCATTCTATGGTTCCCTTTGATGGAAAGAATTTTTGTACATAAAATAGTAAACATATTAACAGAGATCCAAATTTATAGGGGTTATTCTTCAATGTCCTTATACTATCCATGTTCTTGTTTAACTGCTTCAACATTACTTCTGACAGATCAAACTCAAGATTCTTCTTTACAATTTTTAGGGCCAAATCCATAGCTTCACACGGTACACTATTTAACCTGCTGGAACTATATAACTTATATGCAATAATATGTATGCCAAATCTTAGTTCCGGATCTGTTACAGTGTTAACCTTCAAACCTCTACCATCCCACTCGGCTAGGGTTTGCCTCTGTAACTCATCCCGTCCTAGGGTTTTGGTGGTTTTGGCTTTGCTGAGCATTAGGAGACCCGTGATTTTGTGAATCATCTTCTTGGTTATCAAAACGGGTTGTTCCAACCACAACTGACCATTATGCACTCGACTCAAGATATACCTAATCCATTTGGTTTGGAAGTTTCTAGGCATATGCGCGATGTGAGTCAAACCTTTAGTTTCCAAATGCTTGTGCTCGATTTTGAGAGAACCATTTACACATAACTCCACTAGGGCATTATCCATGTCCAATGTCCCTATTTCTTGAATAGCACACTTAAAAAGAGTGTGAATGTCATTCACGAGGAGTACCTTGGGTGGAATCTGTGATTGAGCTCCATTGGGATCGAGCGATTCAGCGATGGCAGGAATGAGCTTGAACGTAGGTGCCTTCCATTTTGTTCCCTTCACAAGCATTTCGAAACCCTTCTTCACCTTGCTGCTGCTGGTGCTTGCGGATGCCATTGCTGCTCGGTGAGTGAAAAGGTTTTGTAAGAATACTTGGCTGGAAAATCTCTTCAAATCGCTTGAACTCGCTTGAAAGCCTTTTTTTTTTCTGTGTAAATCTCGAATTCGCGGTGAAAAATGAGGTCAAAATCTTCCCTTTTGATGAAAAATTCACCATTAATGTTCAGTACAGAGGTAGCTGCGATCGACAGACTGTCATCCACTAGCTCGGCTTAAACTTCGCAACTCGGTGACCAAAAGAAAATAGGTTAAACCAACCTTAACTCGGTAAGAGAAGAACCAACCATGCTAGGTAAGTGCAACTTGGTGAAAGAAGCCTTATTGCACCCGACTGAGCTCGGTAAGGTCATGTACCGACTATGATCCTGATGTATCTGAAATACTGATTTGATCATATTTTCATTCTAGGACTGCTTAGGATATTGCTTTGTAGATACAGTCCTGGTCTTATCTTGATGAGTCTTAATTGGAAACGGTAGAGTCACTCACTTCTTAAGTGACCATTCCATCACTTGAATTATCTGGCTTGGTAGACTTAGGAATCCATTGCTACTTCATTTGCTTCTGAATATTGTCTACTTTGATTTTCTTCTCATCCTCGACTTTCTTTATGTTCATGCAGTTTTTAGATATATGACCAAGTTCTGTACATGTATAACATCTTACAGTGGTATCCCTTTTTCTTAAGTGATGCCTTGCACAGTTTATGCCAGTATGACCATATTCACCACAATAATGACATCTGCACCAAGTGTTGTAGTCCCAACCAAATATTGCTTTGACAAGTTGTTCAGCTGGATTAAATGATTTGGATTTGCATTGTGATGCCTTATGACCTTGCTTTTGGCATTTGTGACATTTACCTTCAAATTTCGATTTCTCTTTGCATTCATTGGCTTTGTGTCCATGCTGATTGCAATTGTATCACTTTCCATTAAATTTTCCTTTTCCATTGCTTCAACATCTGTTAGATGTATGACCTAACTTACCACAGTGGCTGCAAGTAGGTCTTTGATTCTTTTGAGTACCCTGTTTGGAGGATTCACCTTCTTCCTTGTATCCAAGGCCTGCTTTACCATTTTGTTTATGAAAGTTTTCTTCATTTTGCAGATTCAATTGATCCATGTCCTTTTGAGATTTTATCATTCTCTCATTGACTTGTTTTTCAGAGATTAGATCACTTTGTAAGCTTGCATTGATTTGCCTTTCAGTAATTAAGTCATTTCTCAAATTCTCATTCTCAGATCTTAGATTCATAATTTCTTCATTTGCATTAGATAATTGAGTTACAAGATTTTCAAGCTGAGAGGATTGATTATTCCTTACCTCTAAGTCTTCAGCTGCCTTGTTCCTTTGCTCCAAGATTTCATATAGCCTAATGGACTGGATTTCTTTTTCCCTTTTGAGCTTTCTTACTTCTTCCTGCAGAGATCCATTCTTTTCTAAAAGTTCTTTGATTGCTTTGTCAGCTTCATCTGAACTACTTGATGGTGAGAGATCTTCAATCTTTTCTTCAACATACTGATGGTCATTCATTTGCCTTGCAAGTTCTTTTCTTCTTTTCAAGGATTGTGAAAGATGCTCTTTTGCTTCATTGAGTTGAGCCATGGTCATTTTCAGATCTAGCTTTTCATTCTCAATAGATTTGTCAAGTTTGAATATCTCCATTGTCCTTGATCTTTGCTCAAGCTATGAAACTTTTATCTTGAGAACCTTATTGCTCTGATACCAATTGTTGGAAATATTCAAGATATGACAAGTTACTGAGAGGGGAGGGGTGAATCAGTAACTTTTAAAATTTCAAACAATAAAACTGCATACTGATATATTCACCATTCATCCAAGTAACCTACTGTAAGCATGAAACAAAATCATTTGCAACACTTGAACACACAGATTTGGTGACCCAAAAACCTTCCAAATAGAAAGTGAAACTGGGGTGGGGATGAAACCCACAAAGCTTCGTTACTGCAGTATGAAGTTGGCCAGTTAAGGCTTACAATGACCACTTCTGGTGATCTGCCCTATTAGGAGCACAAAGGATTGCTAGATCCACCTTGTTAGAGGATTTACAAACATACAATAAAGTATGCACTCTGTTAGGAGATTTACAAAAGACTGTTAAGTCTACCTTGTTAAAGGATTTACAAAAACTGATTCACCTATTAGAATGAAATAGTGGATCTGATTACAACTGATTGCTGATAAGATCCGCTATGCTCTGATTCACCTTGATGTGATAGATAAGACTTTTCTGCTCCAAAACTTGACCTTGCTAAATACCTTCACAACTCATCACACATACTTTCGCACGCATGTATTTCTTTCACACTTTTACATTTTCATTCATTACCATTACATTTGAATGATACAATACATTGCATATATATACCATCCAAATAAACAATACATGCAAGGTCGGCCAAAACAACAAGTGCAAATCTCTATACAAAGTTGGCCCAAGGTAAAAACTCGGGTTCATTGAACTGACTTGGTGTCCTTCTGATACTCGGCGTCCACTGCGTTACTCGACATCATCATGCACTCGGTAGAAGTGAAGGCACGGTCCATACTAAACACTTCGAGTAGTTCTGAACTCGGTAACCACTGGAGACTCGGTAGAAGAGATGTCACTCGGTGAACACTTCTATATGAACTGTAGCTCGGTGATCAAAGGAAACACTTGATAGAACCTTGTGACTCGGTGATAGTTAGTTTCCTTGATAACCTTAGGAGCTCGGTAAAATTAATTTCCTTGATAACCTCAGGAGCTCGGTTATCACGAAGTTCTCGGTCAATACTAAGTACATCTTCACTCGGTCAAAACTGATTCCTTTCTTTACCTCGAACACTCGGTAAAAACTGGCTGCTTTGTTCACCTCGATCACTTGGTAAACACTGACTTCTTTGTTCACCTCGATCACTCGGTAAACACTGAGAACTAGGTAAAGCTTGGCTTACAAAGGAATGTCCGGTGAGAGCTTGGTAAGCATTCAGAATCCAATAAGTGTTGTAACTAATCACAAAAATGTATCATAATTCCAACAGGAATCAGCCATAGTGGTAGCCTCATTCCAAATAGGAAGCCTACCATTACAAGTGATAGGGGCATAGAAATTGAAAGTAGTCCAATTGCTAGATTGGGTGGTGAAATTTGTGGCCACAAAATGGGTGCTGATAGAAATATCCATACCCATAGCCTTGTCAGGATTCTATAATGTAGAAATGCCACTAGAAGCTCCATTAGCATCAGTAAAGGTATATTTAGTGCCTGACAACATTTAATTAGCCACTCTCACAAAGACTTGTGCACTCATTTTCACTTCTTGCAAAAGAATCATATTAGTGTTTAGTTCAATGATATTCTATTTGATTCTGTACTTCTTCTTGGGGCTATTCAACTGTCTCACATTATAGGATATGATCTTCATCTTTTATGGTTCTAGGTTTCCTTTAGGGTTTTTTGTTTCCCCTATATAGTGTCCTTTTCTATTTCCTTTTGATGGATGTTTATGGTCGGAGGTCTTCCTATCCCCACATTTGAACCAACATCTACCCTATTCCCCTCTCTAATCTTTCTCTTTAAGACCATCCATTCCATTTCATTGCTTAGGAAATCAAGGCTTGGGCCCTTGGAAGTAGGGGAAAAGAATTCCACTATAACAAGAAGGGAAACCACAAGGATTCTATTAGCAAGTGGTTGACCAAGACCCAAGTCAAAAAGTGGGGAGTAGTAGCTCCCAACCCCCTTAGCAACCATTTCTTTGTCCAACAAACCCTCACCCAAATACAGGTTTTCTAGGGTCTGCATATCCATAATATGCCCCTCTTCATGAGTAGCAATCATCTCCTCACCTTGCACAACAACCAACTCTTTTGTTAGGGTTTTTGAGCTCTCTCTCATGCAAGGGTTTCCATTTAGCTAAGGCTCCCACACACCAATTTTGATGGAGCCACCCGGTTCCATGTTTACTTGGGTTTTTGGTACAATAGTCCGTTCTGCTATTTTTGAGATTGTAAACACCTCCAAACCTAGGAATGAGACCTTTTTCTTGAGTTTCTCACTCATTTAGAATTCAACAAAAAGATGGCCAAAGTTGTTAAATTTATGGTAGAAAGGAGTAGCATTCTCATAAACCAATGGTTGCGACTAAGTTTTCCATTTAGACTTAAGGTCCATTGTGGTTGATAGGGGTTTGTTCATTCACATATTCACATAGATCCTAGTTAAACCAAGTTTTATCTTTGATCTAGTCATCAAATCCATTTCGATGAACTGCCCAAAGGAGCTACTAATCCATCTGAAAACACACTCATCCTAGAATTGCAAGGGTAGCCTAGGTAAGTAGATCCAGATTGAGGTGGATCTGTAAAGATCACTCTCTAGATTAAAACTTGGTTTCCATTTTGTCATCATCAAGTGATGTTTTCCAACATTCCAAGATCCAACCATGATCCTATCCCTATCTTTTTTAGTCATGAAAATGAATAAGAAGAGGGACACAATCATTGTAGAGATGGAAATAGAGCTTGTGAGATTACACTTTTTCAAGCACCCTTTTTTGACCATATCCACAATAGGTCAGAGAGATACAAACTTTTCTATGAGGCATAAGGTAAACCCCAAGGAAATCGAGTCCACCACATAATTATGTAGGGAGATCAAGAGTCCCTTGGGTCCTAAAGAGAATGTGGTTTTAGCACTAGAATCAATAGGACTCTTGGATCCAATAATATCCCCCAACCAATTTGAATTTGGGGCCATCATTATCATGGGAACACCCAATATCTTGGGGCCCAAACAAGCATGGTCATCAAGAAAGACACTATGTTCCATTTGAAGAGAAGTGTCCTCCTGAAGAAGGATGCGACAACTCTAGGATTTTGCAACTAGCTCAAAATCTGAGAAATGGGGGCTAGTTCTAGTGGGGGGCAAAGGTGGAGAGGGGATCCACCCCTCCCAAGACTAATAGGGCATGGAGGTGGGAAGGAGGTCAAGCGAAAAAAAATCGTAGGGTGACAAAGTTGTAGAGCAACAAAAAAAATCATAATTTGTATAGTATATCACATCAATATTTGTTATAGACAACTTAGTATTTTATTTTATTTAATAATATAGATAAATGTGATTTTTAATTTATGTGTATTGATGCATGATGTATATATTATTTTATACTATATGTGTTTCTATTTTTGGGTTTCAATAAATATGTTTCTATTTTGAAGATTGTATATCTATGGTAATTTAGAATCATTTGAATAGAATATCATGAATTTTAAAAATATATTTTTAGTAATTTAGATATGTATTTTATATTATTTTTTATTAAATTATATTAATTTGAAAATAAAAAATTCTATGTATTACTAATTACTAATTATAAATTATTCATAGAGACTTTTGCATACATTAATAATATTTTTTTTAAATTATTTATTTATAGAACATCTAAATTTAAAATTATCTTTAACTTATTTTGAAATATAAAAAATTTGCTATCATTTTATTTTCTTAAAACATAAAATGGAAGGGATGGAAAAAAAGTAACCATCATCAAAAAATTATCTAATAGGCATGGGTGACCATTAAATTCTAGGCATGTTCCCAATTATCAAGAATCACATACAAATGTGTTTCTTCAACTACAACTTTGTTCACTTCCACCTAAATCTACATGAACACATTAGAACATCTGATAGCCTTTATATATTGAAAATAGAAAGCATCAATATAATAACCAAAAGATATAAAAAAACTCACATCTTTCAAAATGCCAAGTCCCTTATTAATTAGTTAAACTTAAGATAAAGTTTAGAGTGTTTTTCTATTTCTAAATAGCTAACTATAGGTTATTGTCTCAGTTAATATGATCAAGAAAACTATCATCCTCCAAATAATGATATCTTATGTTCTACATCTCGAGGGGTTTTTATCTCTATGGTTTTATAAGAATTATTTATATCTCATGTAATCTAACTCATTATAGTTTCAATCTCAATATAATATTCTCTCATAAATCTATTTTCTCTCAAGGTTGAGTAAAGTATATAAAGTCATTTTCTTTTAGATATCATAGACATTTTTGTTGTAGTTTATTTTTGGGAGAAATGGCATTAGCTATCAATTCCAATGTAGAAGATAAGGAATTTTACAAATGTATCATATCATATGAGAGATAGGGTGATGAACAAAATTTAAGTTACAAACAATATTCCATACAACTCTGAATACTCTCTAGCTAAGTATTATAACTTTGACTATCATGCAACCTTAAGACATGATTAATTATCCTTTAATAATCATATTGCTTCCACATTCCAATATGGATATATGTATCATTATTCATATTAATTTATATCAATCTTGTCAATAGACTTCACAATAATACCACACAAATCTAGCTCAATAGATTTTGGATTTAGTGCATGAAAATGGTATACAAAAGGTAGGCCAAAATTGGCCTTTATCTTTTTCCTAATATCAACTAAAATTAAACTTTGATAAGTGAGATTAAGAAGATGAACTATTTATCAAACAAAGAATTTATTTCAATTTTTAGAAAAAAACATAACATAGTATTTGTTTTGTGTGTGTCTATTTCTTTTATTGTATTTAGTATTTTGAAAATTCCTTAGTAGAAATATAGTTAAGTGTGATTATTGAAAGTTATATTTTTATTTTTTTAATTATTGAATACATTTTTAATGATCTTTGAAAGTGGATATGTCAAAAAAATATCATAAGTTTAAATTTGCATGGGGAAGATATGCACCCAAGTTTGGTAATGACAAACTTTAAGAGAATCAATTAACAATAGTTATTAATTATATATTCTTTGACAATTACAAGTGTTCTTAGTTATGACAAATTTTTCCAATTAATTTTGGAGGTATGCAAGACTCATTAGGAAATAATGTGGCATACATATTATCATTAATTACAAAAAAAAAGACACTCACATTAGGAACAATTAGTAATAAAAGGAAGTATTACATAAACTCAATGTTTACAATAGTAAATTTTTTTATAGAGGATAGGGTGTGTCATTGCAATGCATCAAGACTCATAAAAGTGGAATATATCACACCTCTCCAAGATACGAGATTTCTCATTCATACAAAGTCAAACTCTGCTAAAGAAGATATTTATTGCATACTCATCATGATACTTTACAAGAACTTCATTCATTATGAAAACCATTATCTTAGTTCATTTAAATAATTTCTCTTTTTTTCTATTTATTGTTTAATTAGTTGGTCCTTCTACATGAGACATCTTGGTGGTCCATTTATGTACCTACAAACTATGAAACCCATACGTACTTTTGTCTAACTTACACATATTGTAGCTTTGTCAAATAATGCAATATTTTGGCTCCATAAGACATTCCAACATAAACTTATATTGCCTCAAGTATACAATTATTAAGAAGACA